>PVIY010016363.1:0-51861 GCA_004026745.1 Myrmecophaga tridactyla
TTTTATAATTATAGCATTTAAAAGTTTTATAAAACCATAATTACCTTGTTATGATCCTACCATCAAACTGTAATTTATTAGAAAGCACATTCTCAGTTAATGTAGAATGGGTTCTTATCCTGTTAAGAAATGTATCTGTTAATTTTTTAATGTAATAATTTTTAAATAATCTTTTCTCCATTTGATTTAAAGGATAAAAGCACAAAAAAGGTTATGTTAGTATTTTGTCTAAGAAATCGATTTTATTTTGAAACACGGCATAGATTGGATAAAGGCAAAAGTGCAAACCTTTCCATTTAATATGGATTTTTTGGGGTTTTTTTTATTATAAGTTGCAGCAGACACGGAAGCAATAACCCTGAGATATAGTATTCAGTACGTGGATGATTTTTATGTTAGAGCCCATAGTACTAAAGTGCTGTAAAATATACTAAACAGAGATAGCACATTCGTAACTGACAGTTTCAGAGTTATTGAAAGCCATGTCTAACTCCATTCTTCTTTGCCTCCTTCCTAGAGGAACCTGCTAGAACTTGCTTTCTTGAAATCTGTTGCAAGAAATGCTAGGGGCAGCTAAAGAACACTGTTCTCCTAAGAAGTTGTAAAAACGCCTTTCCTAATCCTGATATAAGAGAAAGGCACGAGGAGGATTCCTGTCTGTGAGTGTGGCAGGGATATCACGCTGTAAGCTACTGACCTGTCATAAAGCAACCTTGAGAGAAAGGCCAGTAACTTTTCAGGGAAACCAGCCCAGAACTGTGACATCACTGAGTCACCACAGTTGGTGACTCAGTTTGAGTTTTTGAGCCAAAACGAAAAACTACCTACCTTCAGGCAGCTGCTTGTATAGGAAAAATAAATCTTGCCTTGTTTAAGTCACTATCAGACACATTTTCAGTTATGTGTAGCTGCAAACATTCCTTACTGAAATAACAGAATAGTGAAAAAAGAATGCTGGAAGAAGTTCCAACCTTGGCATAGAAAGGAACCAGCTGTGAGACCTCAGACAGTTTATTTCATCTCTATGACCTTCTGATAGCACTGAAAGTTCTCACAAAGTCTACCGGCTCTAAAATTCTGTCTGATCATATGAGGCAAAACCCAAATTCACATACTTTTGGCACCCCACTACTAATATTCTTCATGTTAAGAAAACTGACAATTCAGTGATGTAACTTTTCTCCCCTTTCCAAATAATTTTGTGTGTCCCCATAAAAGCATGAGTAAAATGGAGTTGTAACAATGTAAATAGTAAGAAAGTGTGTGGGTAATTGGAATCTTGAACAGCTATGCCAATATACAATCTAGGTCTCTGCAAATAGGTGCCAGGGAACTAGAGCCTGCCAAACAAATGAGAATTTGTGAACACAGATGGAGTCTTAAAAGCTTAGTTGTCTCAATTCAATGTTATGCATTGGTATTCAAATATTGTTTCATAGAAGCTATATTGAGTGCCCACTAGGTGCTTGAAGCAATTTTAAATACTGATAAAATAATGGCAACAATAGTAGCCACCATTTATTGTTCAGCCTGCAAATGCTGAATAGTATTAAATGCACTTTATGTTTATTGATTCATTTAATTCTTGCAATAAGTACTATTGTCCCCATTTTATGAATAAATTTTACACAGGCTGAGAGAGAGGTTAAGTAATTTGCCTAAGGCCATACAGCAAGTAAGTGGCAGAGCCAGGAAAAACTTTGCTCTTAGCCATTACCTTATATTGCTTTTGTCAGTAGTGAAAAGAACTCACTTTAACAGTGACTAGTTGGAGCTATAGCTTCAAGGAGCCTAGAGCTTTCTTGAAAAGAAAAAGAAAAAAGAAGCAAACAGACAGTTATATTATAAAATGCAAAGTGCCATATTGGGATTTAGGTGCTGTCATGGTCAGGTTCATGTATCAAGTTGGCCAAGTGGTGGTACCTGTTTGTCTGGTTGGGCAAGTGCTGGCCTGTCTGTTGCAATGAAGACATTTCACAGAATTAGATCATGATCACATTAGCTGCATCCACAGCTGATTCCATTTGTAATCAGCCAAGGAGAGTGTCTTCTGCAATGAGTGATGCTTAATCAAATCACTGGAAGCCTTTTAAGGAGGATTCAGAAGAGACAGGCTCTCTCCTTGCTTTAGCTGGTGAGCCTCTCCTGTGGAGTTCGTTCAGACCCTCCATCAGAATCATGGGCTCCCCAGCCTGCCCTGCGGATTTTGGACTGTGCATTTCCATGGTCATGTGAGACAATTTTATAAATTTTATATTTGCGAGTGTTCCCTGTTTGATTCTGTTTCTCTAGAGAACCCTAACTAATACAGGTGCTAATACGTGGCACCAATACTTCCCTCTACTCAAGTTCTGAACCAATACAGAAATAAGAACCAGACAGATGAAAACCAAAATATGAGTTTTATCATTGATAAAGCTTTAGGAAAACATGGCTTAAATATATGGCAAGAATAAGCTAAGTCTTCCACACTAAAATTGAACACAAAGATGTAGTTATGCTGAGACAATACTGAAGATAAACAAAGTGTAGGTATTTATCATACTATATAGTAAAGTCACTCACTCTGTTGAGAAGGGTCCCTTTAAAGCTTCACGCAGAAAGCAGAAATGTGTGATTCTACAGGCAGCTGGTTCTCATGATAAAGGGAAGAGGAAGATGTTGGCTACACATGCCAATTTCTACTTCCAACTTTATAAAGCAGAATTCTCTCCTCCTTTGAGGAAAAGGGATGAAATCTAATCAATCTATCAATATTCTTATAAGATTTTTCATGGAACTGGAATAGTCATGTCTAAAATTTATGTTGACGAGGAAAAGCTCTATTATACTGAGACAATACTGAAGATAAACAAGGTATGGATAATAACATACTATATAGCAATGCTAATTAAGGCAGGATAATCTTGGTGTCAGAATAGATAACAGATAGATGTAATTGAGGAGACTTGCTATATGACATAAGTGGCTTTACAAGTTAGAGGGACAATGATTTGTGGTGTCTTCTTTGTAAAGAAGATACAAAGGACACTAAGCATGTGGGGGGAATTTAGGTTAAATTGGGCTACATTAAAATCAGTAACTCCTGTTCATCAAAAAACACCATCAAGAGAATGAAAAAGTGACCACTGAGTGAGAAAAGATATGTGCAACACCACAGCTGACAAAGGACTCATAACACAAATACATAAATCCCACAAATCATTAAGAAAAAGACAAACAACCCAAATGACTTGAATGGGTATTTCTCATCAGAGGATAGATGGCCAGTAAACTAATGGAAAAATGCCCAATTTCATTAGTTACCAGTGAAATACAAATTAAAATCTCAATGAGACTATACACACTTTATTAAAATGGAAAAAAAATACAATATCAAGCATTGGTAAAGACGGGATGCAACTAAAACTCTCACACACTACTGGTGGGAATATTAATTTGTACAACAACCACTTTGGAAAACTATTTAGCAGTATCTTTTAAACTTGAAAATATGCTTACCAAATGACCTATCAATTTCACTTCTAAGTATATATTCAGCAGAAGTAAGTACACATTTTCACCAAAAGGCATAAACAAATGGGACACATGAATGGTTCAGTGGTAGAATTCTCATCTACCATGTGGGAGACCTGGGTTCAATTCCTGGCCCATGTACTCCCCTCAAAAGAAAAAGAAATTCAACAATGTTGCTCCAATAATGGTATACTCACATGAAATGTGACTGCCACCATATAGCATAAAAAAAAAAAACATATACAAGAATGTTCAGAATTGCTGTTCATAAAGAGCCAAATGTCCATCATAATCAACCATAAATTGTGTAATTAAAAACGTGCAGCAATGAGAAAAAAAGTAACTAAAACTAGAAACATGGATAAATCTCACAAACATAAGGTTGGGCAAAAGAAGCCAGATACAAAGAGTCCAAATTTTGTGATTTCATGTCTATAAAGTTCAAACTCAAGAGAGGGGCATGGTTAGTAACTGGGTGATGACAGCAGGTAGGCTTCCTGATACTGGGAACACTCTGTTTCTCTTAGGAGCTTGATACACAAGCATGTTTGCTTTGTGAAAATTCCCTAAGCTGTACACTTACAATTTCTGCACCTTCCTGAATGTATGTTTTATTTTAAAGTTTACTTTAAAAGGGGGTAATTTATATGTAGGGTGGGATGAAAAATGGCCCCCAAAGATGCTGATGTCCTAATCTCCAGAACCTATGAATTAGTCCCTTATTTGGTAAAAGGCACTTCTGTGGATGGGATTAAGTTAAGGATCATGAGATAGGGAGATTGTCCTCAAGTACCTGGGTGGGCTCAATGCAACCATGAGTGTCCTTATAAAGAAGAAATTTACTGCATCTGGAACCGCAGAACAGGAGGGGCAGAGTGACACAATGTGAGAAAGACCCAACCAACCACGGCTGGCTTTGAAGATGGAAGAAGGGACCACATGCCAACAAATACATTAGCTTGAAGAAATTGAAAAAGACAAGGAAAAGGATTCTCCTCTGAAGCTTCCAGAAGGAACGCAGCCCTGCCAACACCTTGATTTTAAACTTCTGACCTCCAGAGCTGTAAGAGAATAAATCTGCATTGTTTTAAGCCACGAAGTTTGTGGTAGCTTATTACATAGTAATAAAATACTAATGCAAGATACCTTCAACTATTTAAAGGTACGAAAACAAAGACTTCCAGAAAATAAGAATGAGACCAAGAGATATCTGCTTTCAGAAAGTTCTGTCTAATATTTACAGCAGTCTGGAAATTTGTAAAAGCTATTGCAGGAACTAGTAGATTTTCTATCCCATTAACAGTCAGTGAAATATTTGAAGAATTCTAGTTGACTGAACTGGAAGACTGTCAAAGGCCATTCCTACTCACACATTTTATAAGTTACAAAGTGAAAAAATGACCTTATAAATAACGTGATTTTTAATATGTTATATCAATGAGAATCAGCAAATATATATTGAGGTACACATAAATTTGTCAGTTAATGTATTATACATTTTCACAAAAATTATCTCCTAAGGTTGTGGTCATTATTCCTAAGCTGTAAATAAAAAATCTGGAAGGCAAAAAGAGCAAGGTATTGTCCCAATGTCTTAAGGTGGAACTGAGATCTGAAATCTAAACTTCCGCCTTCCTTTAAGTTGAAAAAAAGCAAAAACAAAAACTTTTCAATTAGACATAGTTCATTTAAAAAGACACATTTATAACATACTGACTGCACCCTCACTGTATGTAATTAAAGACTTCTTACTTTGTTTCATGTAGTGTTCTTTTCCTAACTCTTGAAGGTGCTATCTTTGGATCTGGAAGGATACAAGCACTTTCTTGTTGTGCAATAGTTAAATTTTGCTCTGGATCACTGATTACAGCCCTAGAAAGGAAAACACAAAGTCTGGTAATTAAATTGTGTCATACTATCAAAACTTTGTGTGCTATGTCAGCATTCATCTCACTGCCACTAAGCCAGGTGCCTCAACACTGACCTTTGGCCTAGTTCATAAGCAGCTTCCCAGGCATAAGTGTTCAAACCCACATCACATCACCACCCACACCACCCACACACCTCACTCAAAACCCACAGCTGGTCCCAAAGGATAAGCTAACCATCCTCATCACCCTCAGACCTCCAGTCCCTTCACCTTCTCACATGCATTTGCTTTAAACTAACCAATCCTTAACCTCCACCCCTGAAGCACAATAAATGACAAGCCCATGGGTCCCTCTCACTCTCTTGTGTGCTCCCCGCCTCCTGGTTGAGCTACCAGACCCAATTGTGCTCCCAGCAAGCCCGTACAGTACCGTTCTCTCTTTCTCTGGAACCTGTGAGTACCAAACTATCTTTTCTTATGTGTTATCACTTCAGTTTCTCATTGTGTCACACCTGACCTCCACCTGGACCCAAATTAAAAATGCAACTTAACTAATACTAAACTATGTGATAATGCATTGCTCTAGCACTCATATGTTTATAAGCATCTGGAAAATCTCATATACCAAGTGCAAATTTACTACTGTCAGCATTATATTTTAGGTCAGATATGAATAAGTTGAATTATTAAAGACTACTGGACAGAAAAAAATGAATTTTCCTGTTTTTCTATTTTTCCATAACATTATCTAGAAATAGAATAAAATTGGGGAGAGAATTAAGAGCTTCATTTCTTTCTGTTACTATTTGTTATGGATTGAATTGCGTTGCCCAAAAAAATAAGTCCTAACTCCCAGTCCCATGTTTCTATTTGGAAATAAGATCTTTGAAGATGTTATCAGTTAAGATGAGGCCAAACTGGATTTGGGTGGATCTAATCCAGTACGACTAGTGACCTTACCAGGAAAGGAAATTTGGAGATAGTCAGTAGGAGACAGAGAGAGAGACAGCCAGGGGATGGAAGCAGAGATTGAATTATGCCACAGATTGAATTATGCCACCCTACAGACTTCAGATAAAGCATGACCTTACCAACATCTTGATTAAAAACCTTAGCCTCCAGAACTGCGAGGCAATAAATTCCTATTGTTGTAAATCATTCAGTACATAGCACTCTGTTATAGCAGCCCCAGCAAACTAAGAAACCATTCTCAAACAAATCGACACTGTATTGGTTTCTGATGTTACAGGAAAAAAACACAGAAAAAGTAAAATAAGAATATAAAGTACTAAGTACCACAGTGAACATACAATGGGGAACACAAAAGAACATGCCTTAAATCCTGGAAAAGAATCATTCATGGAAGACATTCTAGAAGAGATAACATTGCACTAATTCTTGAAAGGTGAGCAGAAATTAATACTCAGCGAAGAGTAAGAGTATTCCAAGCAGAGGGACAGCGTGTGCAAGGGCACAGAAGCAGGAAAGCACTGCACACTTAGGGACCTGCACACAGTGTAATGGATGGAAGATAGACTCTGGATCCATTCTGCCTGGGTTCAAATTTTGCCTCTGCCAATAATTAGCGGTGTGATATCATACAAGTCACTTAACTCTAGGCCTGTTCCTTCATTTATAAAAGAGATAATGGTACCTCCCTCAAAAAATTATTGTGGAAATTAAATAAATGAGTCAATATATACATGTTGCTTAGAAGAGTGCCTATCATCTAATAAGTACTATAGAAGCATTCAACATTGAACTTGTATCCCTCAATCCCCCTTTTACTACATATAATACTGAATATGAGTGAATCCAGAGGAAGAGCAGTCTATCAGGGGTACTGCCTATACTAAAGTGTCAATAGAAATAGATGAGAGGAAACAGATTCAAGAAACACAAACAGGTCTAGGAAACTAATTGAATTTTGAGGTCATCAGATAGAAATGGGAACGTTCTCATATAGATCGTGGTAGCAAATGCATAACTATTTGAGTATATCAGGAGCCATTGATTGTGCACTTAGGAAATAATAATAATATAAGGAATATGGAAGTTGTAGCGCGTTTTTTAGTTTGTTGTTATTGTTGTTATAATAGAAGGAATTGTTAGGGTATCATCATATCCTCACTACCCTCCTTACCCAACTTGGATTCCAGGACTCATCTAAATATAAAGTTCCCACCCATTATTCAACAAACTTGCTCTCTGTGACTTTTTTCCTACTTATCTGGCAAAACCCCAAGTCTGAGTTTGTTGATTGACTGACTAAAAGAATACATGAGCAGACAATTTTAAAAGGATATTTCATAATGGGCGGGCAACGGTGGCTCAGTGGCAGAGGTGGCTCACCTGCCATGCCAGAGACCCGGGTTCGTTTCGATGAGCCTTACAAAGTATAAAGGTGAAACAGCCAGAAGAATTTATTGAGTTACTCCATTTGCTGGAATATTCAGGAAGAATTTGGTACATCTCTACCACATACTATAGACCTAATTCACTAGAGTGCCATTTCACAAACCAAATTTTCTTTTTGATATTGAATATAGTTTTTAAATTTCACTTTAAAAGCTGACATTTCCCCAGAAGTGGTGCTTATTTTGTTTTCACTTTATTTAACAGTTCTATGTTTAAAATAGTCCCATAGAATGTTCGGGTTATAAGGAACCTTAATGTGCATTTGGAGAGGCAAAAAGCAAGACAGAAGGAAAATTTGAACACTCAAAGAACAAGTTAGTCACATAGTTGAACTTAAAACCGAGTTCTACTGACTCCTAGCTAAGTGTTCTCGTGTTCATTCATCAATTCATTCATTCATTAACAAGCACTTACTATGTACCTACTATACCTCTAGGCAACGAGAATACACAGTGAATGAAACATCCAGAGAGCCCTGCCCCCATGGAGCTCACATTCTGAAGAGGGAAACAGACAATAAACATGATAAATAGCTAAAATATAAGTTAAGTAATATATCTGAAAGTTTTATGGAGGAAAGATAAAGTACTAAGATGATATGAAGTTAGGAGTAGGGATTATTAATTTTTTATTTGGTGGCCAAGGTAGGCCTCATCAAGGTGACTGATGAATAAGACGTAAAGTGAGTGAGCTGAGATATGGATTTCTGGGGAAAGATCATTCCAAGCGGAGGCCCCTTGACCAAGCCCACATTTAAAGACTGAGGAGATGAAGAGGAATGAGGAAGAGACTGAGCAGGATTGGAAAGGAGAAAGAAAACCACCCAAATCTGGGGTCTAGGAAGCCAAGTAGGAAAAAATGTTTCAAAGAGAATAAAGTTTCCAACAGAGACAGATGCTGCTACTGGGTATAATAAATGAGAGCTGAGAAATCACCATGAGTCTAGCAATATGGATGTCATTAGTGATCTTATAAAAGAAGTTGTGATGAAATGGTGGAGGTGAGGTACAACAAGGGTTCAAGAAATACTGGAAGGAGATACACTTGGAGACTCTAACTATAGCTGTTTCCAGGAGTTTACTGAAAAAAACGTGCTGTTATAATATCATTCCTTCTTTCTGCCACCCATCTAGGCAACTTTTTTCCAAAGCTAAATGAGTCTTCTTCCTTTAAGACATTCCAGACTATTCCAGCCTATCTCAAAATTCTACCATATTTACATGTTATCATGTAATTTAGCACTGCATATGTTAAAAGTTTATATGGCTTTCTAAGGGTTATTTAAGTGTTGTTAAGCCGGGGAAGCTTTTAAATTCTTGACAGTGCCACAGTTCTCAAACTATGCACCAAGAAACCCTGGGGTACCAAAGTGAACTCTGTGAAACACTGTGTGATATTTTTAATGTTGAGGGAAACACAATGATGCTTAATATCTGTTGGACACCATGAAAACTGCTAGCTTAATGTAATTTACAGTTTCAACAAGACATTACATGACATTCCTGCCTCTGCATAGCTGAATTTTCTGCAATTGCTGTTATGAAAAAAAACAAGTACCAAATGAACAACAGTGTGGAACACAAAGTGAGGATGGCAGTATCCTAAATGATTCCAAGCCTTGAGAAATTGTGTAATGCCCAGTAGGTGCACATATCCCATTAATATGGAATTGTGGTTATTTAGAATAAAATAAAACATTTTTCTTTCAATTCATGTGTACTATTTTTTTTCAAATGGCCCATTAAGTTCTCAGGAAATACTGATTCGGTTGTTTAGACCAAAATACTTAATAAATGGGTCTGTTAGGTATTTCTATTGGCCTAGGAGTCCTGTTGAAAAATTATTAAAACAGTAAGGGTCCAGTGCACAGAGAATGTGGGAATCTTCGAATCTGCCACATGTTGATTCACCAAGGATATGAGTGTTGTGCATGAAAAAGAAACTTAATGAGAACCTTCCAAATGGATTTCCATTACCAGTCATTAACTCTCACCTAGATAAGTGGTCTGTCAACACTTGCTCTGTAACAGTCTGTTTCTTCTTCTCTGCAGCTACGATTTCCTGAGGGGAGAAAACAGAAAGACACTTTTATTTTCCATAAAATAGAAGAACAATGCAATATTTAACACAGTAGTGGCAAAACATAGTTACACATTTCTGATTTCCTTCTTGAATATCCATTATTTAAAATTTTAAATTTTAATTATTTAATCTATACTGCACATCTTATTTCCCGTAAAGTAATGCATTTATATTTTAGTAATCGTCACCACATTATTTCCAGCTGCCTTTCCCTTCTATAAAGTCAGAATAAAGGAGGAGGAGACTATGATGTCCCATTCCTCAAGAGCTGCCCTACAAAAGGCATTTTACCTACCCCAAAAAGAATGCCACCACTGGGGAGTTTGGTTAGAAGAAGGTGAAACTGAAATTGAATCATTCAACCCTCCCATCAAAAACCTAAAAAATAAAAACACCTCTCATCCTTAAAGTAATTTTTAAAATTTCATGTATATAACCCATTCATAACATTTGATCATGCTCGCTTCGGCAGCAGATATTAAAATCAGAACCATACAGAAGATATAGGCATGGCCCTGTGCAAGGATGATACGCACATTTGGAAGTGTTCGGTATTTTTAGTGGATGGTGGTGATGGTAGCATAACATTGTGTACACAATTAACAGCACTGAAATATATATCTGAATGTGATTAAAAAGGCAAATGTCAGATTGTATATATAGCAGCAAATTAAAATTATTTTAAAATGCAAGGAACTGCACTACATATACTGTGGGCCCTAATTTAAACCATGAACTTGAATTAATAGTATAATTATAAAGATGTACTATCATCAGCTGCAACAAATGTTCCACACCAATTCGAGGTGTTGGTGGTGGGGTGGTATATGGGAATCCTGTATTTTATGCATTATTGTTCTTTAAACCCTCTACAACTCTAATAAAGAAAAAAAAATTTTTGATAGTAAAAAAATAATATTTGAGAGAACAGACAGAAAACGACCAAAGTAGGAGTTCTGGAGTCTGGGTGACCAGAAGGACCTCTGCATTATATAAAGAAGACCTGGATGGAAAAGTGGAGAAACTAGGACTGAGAAATCAGGGTGAGTATACTCAATCGTGACCATCCCTAAGGCCTGCGTGCACCACAGCACAATGGCCAAGTCAGGCAGGCGAAAAGCAGCACATCTCTGCTTCGGAGAGGTGGGAAGGCAATCTTTTCAGCCCCCCAGCCTAGTGGATTCATTTTAGCCTTATACAGAGACCCTGCTGCAGTGCCCAGTGCCTACCCCTCATCCCCAAGGCAGGCTGCTGCGGGCGCCTGGACTTGGGGAAGTCTGGGAAGCCCTCAGCTCAGGATGAAGGGGGATACAAAGCAGAGCCGATCTGACAATTGGCTGGGGAGAGAGACACTCCTGCTGCCTCTATCCATTTTACACAGGAGCCAGATGCTCACTGAGAACATGGGCAGAGAGGCTGGGGACAGGCAGCTGCACTATAATGCCAGGGACCCTTTCCCCATCCCTAAGGGGGTTTTGCTGGACAGTGCAATGCAGAGCACTCCTGCATGGGCTAATAGCTGGTGATGTAAAATCTCCCAGTCCCGCAGTCTGGAGTCTTTCCATACAGGAGGCTGGAATCACTAGACCATCACACCTATATAATAGAGTCTTCACAGTAATGCACGGTGCCCATCCACAACCCCTCAAGCCAGCAGCTTCCAGTGCACCTAGGGACCTGCTGCCTTTACTGGATTTTCACCAATCTGGACCCTACCTAGCAGGCAGCCACAGTCAGGAAAATGCAGAAGTGGGGTTAGGAGAAGAGGTGGCCCAAGAGCACCATCTGGTGGGTAGACTGGGAAAGTGCAAACTGGTAAACTGCTCTGCCCATCCTCCAATATACTTCTTAAAAGAGCTGCTCCCCCTGAGTTAGGCCCTGACCTTGGTGTGGCTGGGAATTACTAACAAACCAAGTGCTTAAGAAGACCTTAAACATAAACCTAAGCAAAAACAAAATCTTAGATGAGTGAAGGAAACCCACTCTCAAAATAACCTTAACAAGATAAACAAATGCCAAGAAACCAACAAAAAATCACAACCATAAGAACAAAGAAGACATGGCCTAGCCAAATGATAAAATCAAAAAGTTGGAGGATACATACGATTTGGAACAACTAATCAAAGATGTTTAAACAAATCTCCTAAATAACTTTAATGAGTTGGCTACAGAGAAAAACAATATCAAGATACAAGAAGAGCATAAAGAAGAATTTAAAAGAATAAATGAAAAAAATCAGATCTAATGGAAATGAAAGATACAGTATATCAAATTAAAACTATACTAGAGACACACAACAGCAGATTTGATGAGGTAGAAGAAAGAATAAGCAAATTAGAGGACAGAGCAACTTTATTCAAATGTACAAAAGAACAAATAGTGAAAACGATGGAAAAATATGAATTAGATCTTAGGGAAATGATGACAACATGAAGCGCACAGATATAAGAATGACTGGTGTCCTAGAAGGAGAAGAGTAAAGGGCTAGGGAAGTTATTTGAGGAGATAATTGGTGAAAACTTCCCAACCCTTATAAAAGACACAAATACAAAAATCAAAAAGCCCAACGAACTCCAAATAGAATAAATCCAAATAGACACATTCCAAAAGCACACCAAGCAGACTATCAAATGCTGAAGAGAAGAGAGAATCCTAAAATTAGCAAGAGAAAAGCAAGTCATCACATGCAAGGAAAGCCACATCATACTAAACGCTGACTACTCGACAGGCACCATGGAGGTGAGAAGGCAGTGGTATGATATATTTAAGATTCTGAAAGAGAAAAAATGCCAATCAAGAATTCTTTATCTAGCAAAGCTGTCCTTCAAAAGTGAGGGAGAAAAAAAAGTGAAGGAGAGTTTAAAATTTGCACAGATAAACAAATGCTAGGATAATTCGTTAACACAAGACCTTCCCTGCAAGAAATATTAAAGGGAATTCTGACAGCTAAAAAAAAAAAAAAAAAAAAAAAAAAAAAAAAAAAAAAAAAAAAAAAAAAAAAAAAAAAAAAAAAAAAAAAAAAAGACAGGAGAGAAAGACTTGGAGGAGAGTATAAAAATGATGATTATCGATAAAGGTAATTAAAATGATAAAAAGAGAGAAAAATTCTAGATCTGACAAATAAAAGCGAAAGGAAAAAATGGATGAAGTAAGAACAGCTTTTAGAGTAATAGCATTGAATGTTAATGGATTAAACTCCCTAATCAAAAGACACAAATTGACAGAATTATTAAAATATATATATGATCCATCAATTTATGCTGTTCAGTGTAGATCCAAAGATACAAATAAGTTGAACATAGATGGATAGAAAAAGATATACCATGCAAGCAATAACCAAAAACAATAAATAAATAAAAGCAGGAGTGTTTTTAAAAAATCAGATAAAATAGATTTTAAATACAAAGAAGAAATAAAAATCACTTTAATCATCAAGAAGAAATAACAATCATAAATGTTTATGCACCCAATGAAGGTGCTCCAAAGTACATGAGGCAAACACTGGCAAAACTGAAGGCAACAATAGCTGTTTCTGCATTAATAGTGGGAGACTTCAACACACCACCACTCTCTTCAATAGATAAAACAACTAGACAGAGTATCAACAAGGAAATAGTGAACCTAAATAATATGCAAATTAATTAAATCTAATGGCAATAGAGATCACTGCATCTCAAAACAACAGGATACCCATTCTTCTCAAGGGCTCAAGGAACATTCTCCAGGATAAATCATATTCTGGGCACAAAACAGGTCTTAAAAAATTTAGATTAAAATTATTCAAAGCATATTTTCCAGTTACAAAGGAATGAAGCTGGAAATCAATAACCACCAAAGAACCAGAACTTCACAAACATACAGAGGTTAAACAACACATTCTTAAACAATCAGTGAGTCAAAGAAGAAATTCAAGAGAAATCAGAATCTGAAGATGAACGAAAATAAGAAAACAATATATCAACACTTCAGGATGCACTGACGGTGGTGGTGAGAGTGAACTTTATAGCTCTAAATGACTACATTAAAAAGGAAGAAAGAGATAAATCCAAAGGACTAACTGAACTGAAGAAAGCAGAGAAAGAGCATCAAACTAACCCTAAATTAGCAAATAGGAGAAAATAAATAACAAAGATTAAAGCAAAAATGAATGAATTGGAAAAGAAACAAACAATAGAGAGCATCAATAAAACTAAAAGTTGGTTCTTGGAAAAGATCAACAAGAATGACAAACCTTTAGACCAACTGACAACATCAAAAAGAGAGACGATGCAAATGAAATCAGAAATGAGAGGGGGATCATTACCAAGGATCCCAAAGAAATAAAAAAGATCATTAAGAGGATACTATGTACAACTGTATGCCAACAAACTAAATGAAATGGACAATTTCTTGGAAACACATGAACATCCTATATTGACTGGAGAAGAAATAGAAGACCTCAACAAGGTCTTGATTGCACAAGTAAAGAAATTCAATCGGTCATCAAAACCTCCCTACAAAGAAAAGCCCAGGGCCAGATTGCTTCACAAGGGAATTTTGTCAAACATTCCAAAAAGAATTAACACCATTTCACTCAAACTATTCCAAAAAGTGAAAAAAAGGGAACACTACCTAATTCATTTCATGAAGCTAGTATCACTAGAATACCAAAACATAATAAAGACATTACATGACAGGAAAACTACAGGCCAATCTCCCTTATGAATATAGATGCAAAAATTCTCAACAAAATATTTGCAGATTGAATCCAATGGCACATCAAAAGAATTATATACCATGCCTGTGCTAGTTTTAAGGGCCAGAAAGGGCCATGCCATATTCTTTTAATCAATTCTTGTGGGTGCAAACCTATTGTGGGTGGGACCTTTTTGATTAGGTTGTTTCAATTGAGATAAGATCCACTCAATTAGAGGTGGCTCTTAATCATTTACTGGAGTAACAATTTTGAAAGGATAAAAGAGAAAAACATCCAGAGAGAGCAGAGAGAGGAAAGCTCCCGGAGAAGCAAGCAAGGATACACAGAAGCCAAAAGAGCTACTGAAGCCAGAATCTGAAAGCCATGAAACCCAGGAGCAATGGACCAGCAGACATTGGCCATATGCCTTCCCATGTGGCAGAGGTGTCCCAGATGACAGTAGCCTTTCTTCAGAGGAGGTGTCCTCTTCTTGGTGCCTTAATTTGGACATTTTTCACAGCTTTAGACTTGTAACTTGAAACCTAATAAATCCCCGTTGTTAAAAGCCTGTCAATTTCTGTTATACTGTATTTCAGCAGCTTTAGCAAACCAGAAAAATGACCAAGTGGAGTTTATTCCAGGCATGCAAGTATGGGTTCAACACAACAAAATCAATCAATGCAATATATCACATTAACGAATCAAAAAGGAAAAATCACATGACCATTTCAATTGACACTGAAAAGGCATTTGACAAAATTCAGCATCCTTTCTTTTTTCTTTTTTTTTTTTTAACATGGGCAGGCATCAGGAATCGAACCCAGGTCTCCAGCATGGTAGGCGAGAACTCTACCTGCTGAGCCACCGTGGTCCATCCTCAGCATCCTTTCTTGATAAAAACACTTCAAAAGATAGGCATCAAAAGAAATTTCCTCAATATGATAACGGGCATATATGAAAAACCCACAGCCTCCAACATCATACTCAATAGGGAGATCCAAAAGCCTTCCCTCTGAGATCAGGAAAGAGACAAGGATACCCACTGTCACCACTGTTATTCAACATTGTGCTTGAGGTTCTAGCAAGAGCAATTAGGCAAGGAAAAGAAACAAAAGAATCCAAATTGGAAAGGAAGAAGTAAAACTGATTATTTGCAGATGGCATGATCCTGTATTTGGAAAATCCTGTGAAATCTACAACAAAGCTCTTTAAGCTAATAAACTAATTCAGCAAAGTGGCAGATACAAGATCAACACACAAATATCAGTAGTGTTTCTATACAACTAGGAATGAACAAACCGAGGAAGGAATTAAGAAGAAGCAATTCCATTCACAGTAACAACTAAAAGAAACAAAAACCTAAGTATAAACTTAACCAAGGATGTAAAGGATGTGAACTCAGAAACTATGAAACATTGCTTAATGAAATCAAAGAAGACCTAAATAGGTGGAAAGACATTCCATGCTCATGAATAGGAAGGCTAAAATGTCATTTAGATGCCAGTTCTACCCAAATTGATCTACAGATTCAATGCAATACCAATCAACCAACCAATCAATTACCAATGCAATTCCAACAATCTACTTTGCAAAATTGGAAAAGCTAGTTACTAAATTTATCTGGAAGGGAAAGGGTCTTGAATAGCCAAAAAAAAAACTGAAAAAGAATAATGGAGTGGGAGGTCTTACACTTCCTGACTTTAAAGTTTATTATAAAGCCACAGCGGTCAAGCCACTGGGACAGAATAGTCTCTTGAATAAATGGTGCTGGGAGAACTGTATATCCATATACAAAGGAATGAAAGAGGACCCCCTACCTCATACCCTATACAAAAATTAACTCAAAGTGTATCAAATATTTAAATATAAGAGCCAGGACCATAAAATTCCTAGAAGAAAATAAAAGGAAACATCTCGAAGACTTAGTGAAAGAGGTAACTTCTTTGACCTTATACCCAAAGTACAAGCAATAAGAGAAAAAAAATAGATAAATAGGAAATCCTCAAGACTGAACACTTCTGTCCTTCAAAGGACTTGGTCAAAATGGTGAAAACGCAGCCAACTCAATGTGAGAGAATATTGGTAACCATATTTCTCCTAAGGATTTGATATCCAGTATACAGAGAGAAATTCTACAACTCAACAATAAAAGGACAAACAATCCAATTATAAAATGGGCAAAAGATATGAACAGATATTTCTCCAAAGAGGAAATACAAATGGATAAAAACCACATGAAAAGATGTTCATCTTCATTAATTATTAGGGAGATGCAAATCAAAACCACAATGAGATATCATCTCATACCTATAAGAATGGCCACTATGAAACAAACAGCAAACTACAAGTGCTGGACAGAATGTGGAAAAATAGCAACACATATTTACTACTGTTGGTGGGAGTGTAAAATGGTACAGTGCTGTGGAAGACAATCTGGTGGTTCCTTACAAAACTAAATTTTGAGTTGCTGTATTACCAATAATTATGCTACTCAGTATATACCCAGAAGATCTGAAAGCAGGGACACAAACAGACATTTGCACACCTATGTTCATAGAAGCAATTCTCACAATTGCCAAAAGGTTGAAACACTCCAAATGTCCATCAGGAGAAGAACAGATACACAAAATGCAATATATATATATATATATATATATATATATATATATATATATATATATATATATGACGGGATATTATGTAGCAATAAGAAGTAATGATGTCCTGAAGCATGTGACAACAGGGATGAATCTTGAGTGAGATAAGCCAGACACAAAAGGACAGATATTGTATGCTTTCACTAATATGAACTAACTAGAAAATGTAAACTCATATTCTTAAAATGCAGAATATAGGATGCCAAGAAATACACAGGAGTTAGAAAAGTTTTCATATTCTGAAAACTAATATGTTCAGAATGTATAACGAGGTTGAACTTAAAATGTATGGAAATAGATATGGGGTGAGGGTAGCTCGTTAGTGGGAATGTAAGAAATAGTGCTGTATTGTAGGTGATCTTGGTCGAAAGGTGTTGTTTAGAGTCATATATGTCACATATATGTCACAGAATAACACTACAAAATTAAATAAGTACTTATATGAACTGGTACAAATGAATAATACTGTTACAGAGTTAATAATAGAATGGTACATGGGGGGAAATACCTAATGCAAGCTATTAGGAAATACCTAATGCAAGGGATATGGGGTGCCTGGGGTTTTCTTTTTTGTCTATATCTGATAATTTTCTTTTTGGATTAGTGAAAATTGCATAAGAGTGAGTGTGATGATGACTACACAACTAAATGAATAAACTGTGAGATACTGATTGTATAATTTGGATGGAATATATGATAAATTAATATATCTCAACAAAATCTGTAAAAAATACTTAATCAACTTTTCTCAATTACTGATTTAATTAAACAAACTTCATACTATTGTTTGCTTTTCCCATGGTTTAGGTCACCTCAAATGGAAAGACCAGTCATCACTCCATTCCAATCAGATTACCATGTAACTATAAACACTATAATTTTTCTTTTGAAAGGCAGGTAAAAAAAAAATGAAAAAGTTAAGAAGTCAAAACAGAACTTTTTGTATTTTTAGAATGTATATTATTGTCATCCTTATTGATCATCACTCCGATAAACAAACTCAAGAAGGAAAATGTTTTAGACAGAGGCTGTATGAAACTGCTTTATTTAAAACTATCACAAAAAAAATCAAAGATGTCTGAGGGGGTGGGCCATGGTGGATCAGCAGGCAGAGTTCTCGCCTGCCATGCCAGAGACCCGGGTTTGAATCCCAGTACCCGCCCATGCCAAAAAATGTCTGAGGGCATAGCATCAAAACTAAAAGTAAATCTCCTAAGAAACTTGAAGAAGTTGAGCACAGTAATTTAATGTTTGCCTATAATCAAATTTAGTTTTTCATTTGGAAGAAATATTAGATGTATAATTTAAACATCCAAATACGCTCATATATAAAATGTACATTGTTTGCTATATAATTGCATCTTGTGCTGTTCTCTAAGATCGTGACATTTTTTAATTATTTTTTTGTTTAGTAATGGATTTAAAAATAGCAATTAAAATGAGAAAACTTGTTTGACTTAGAGGTAAAGCAAGTATATTTTATAAATATTTAGGGTGATTTAAAAAGTGGATAGTGACTAAGACATATTGAAGTTATATTCAGAAAGGGACTTAACCAAAGGCCAGACTTTGGATCAGCTACAGCCAGAACAGAGATGTAAAACTCTGTAGTAAGCAAAGGAGCTGAGGAGGGTCATCATAGACCCACGCAGAAAGCTCACCCTGAGTGTTGGGGATGATGGTGGCTCATACCAGGACACTGACTTAGAGGGCTGAGTAAACATAAAACAGAAGTCACACTGATGGAAAGGTTCTGATGACAATGAAAAGTGACAAAAAATGAGAAGAGACTGACATAAAAACCACAGATTCACTGCTTCCATTGACCATTTAAGTAGCTAATTAAATAATGAAGTTTCTACTTATATTTTGTAACAAGATTGATAGCACTTTAAGATGCCTTGAAAGTTTACTCATATAATACTTCCTTGAAAAAGCCAGGTAAATAAGTGCTACATAAAAAAAAAAAAAGTAAAACTTACTTGATGGTAAATTTAAGTATATTGCCACTATTTAATGTAATTCTTTAAGGAAAAGAAGTTCACCCATGCAAATGACTCTGGATTATAATAACAATATCTAATGGGCTTTAAGTATTGGTAAAATCCATTTCAACTATAACTGCAAGGAATATATCAAAATAAGCCTTATATTTGGGATAAAAAATGTTTTTTTCACCTTCTAAAGTAGTTCTTTTATGTTTAGTATAATCCTGGTAACACTCTTTATTCCATTAAGCATAAATACTAAAGATAATGGGCCTAGAGAATAACCTGTGACTGGTTTTAGAGAAAGAACTATAACAAATATAGCAACTGGGGGCGCCCATTCAGAGACTGACTACCTGTTGCTTTCATTTCAGAAGATAATGATTTTGGATGCTTGTAACCCAAATAAAATATATACTGAATTTTGCCTCAATGATAATGATAATGTAACTAGCTAAACCATATTGTTTTATTATTATTTAGGTTATCGAACCAGAGTTTTCCCAATTTGTGCATCACCGTATACAGGTACATCAGTTACAGGTGTGCCTATGATATTAATCACCCAGGGGTACCTGGGGTAGCCACTGGAATCCAACTTTAAGCAGCCTGGTCCTCTTACCCCAGGACACTATACAAATGTTATAATTATCTCCTTGTACCAGAACTGGTTTAAAAAATACTCATCAAACTTAATCTAATTTTTTTATAAAAGATTTTTTTTATTTTAAAATTAATATTGAGGGCCAAAGTGGCTCAGCAGGTAGGAATGCTTGCCTGTGATGCCAGAGGACCCGGGTTTAGTTCCCGGTGCCTGCCCATGTAAAAAAAAAAAAAAAAAAAAAAAATTAATATTGAGAGTATGGAGTTTTACTTTACTTTTCCCAAAGAAAAATTACCTTATTTCTGGAACTTTCCAGAAACTACCTGAATTTCTCTAATAATGCTAGATTATTTCAAAAACTAAACAGATTATTTTCGTGGGGGGAGATACCAAACACCACCACTAATATAGATAAGCAGCCAATTAACATTATGAATAGTATAAAAAAATTTTGGCAGAACTCCTAAAGATTCAAGACAATATTTACACAAAAACAAGTCAATTTATCAAAATAAAGACTCAAGTTGCACAGTAATGAATAGTCACCTATATCCAAATTCAACTGTAAGTCTATACAGCCTCAAAAAGAAAATTATCCTAATGGCTTATCAAATAACTAAGAAAAAATACTAATAACATACTGCCTCAAATTTTCTTGCTCTCTGCTGTGAATTGTCAGGGTTGTCTGCATAACCTTGCTGGAAGAGGGCTTTCCTATCCAGAGTTGTAAAATCATCCATGACAGCTTCTTCACCTTGTACACACTATTCATAAAAATAATAAACAAACCTTAATATACATATTAAGAATAACTGAGTTTAAACAAAGGAAGGCATTAAATAACCATTGCACCTTGCTTTACTCATAGGTAAAATGAGGATTAATAATGATGCCTACTTTACTAAAAAAGGATTAATGAGATAATACATGTACAACACTTATAAAAGTAACTGACATATAGTAAACATTCAATAAAAGTTAGCAACTATTATAACTATATTGTCTATATTGTGTCTTTGTAAAGTTAATATGTGGGCATGCCTACACTTAAATTATAAAATTAAATTTTATAATTTTTATAGTTAATATCAAGATAAGTGAGACAAAAAATGGGTCTGTAATCTGTGCACTGTTTTCTTTAAATTCCCCAATTAGAATTTTTTCAAGTCCAACACATTACCTTTTCATCTATCTTGTTTTTTGGAGCCTGTTGACATGTGACATTTGATTTTTTCTTCTCAGCATTTCTTTGACTATACTGTTTATATCCCTCTTTCATTTCAGTCTTATATTGCTGATATTTTAGTTGATATTTGCTGGTTGGTCCCGGTAAATTTTCAGGTATTACGTTTTGCTCCTAGAGGTAAAAAAGAAAAAACTACACTATCCACTAGAAAAAAATCAAAATAGTTATTAGTGTTTCATATTGACGTTGGCAGCTTTATTATTTCCCTTATATATAAGTCGAATAAACAGACTATTATATTCTATGCTCTAAGCAGAGATGAGGTTTAAAACATTTATCTGGTACAGCACCACTGAATAGGCTCAGCAAGACAGAACTGCACAGAATGGACACTGGTCCTAAATACACAATAGGAGTGCACCTTGTTTCTAAGTTGAAATCAGTACCGGCTCTAAAATAATTTGAGAGAAGAACCATGACTTTCCTTGCCTTACAGGGGTTTTAGAAAGACTTTTTTTTTCTTCCTAAGGAGAATTCCATTGTCAAGACTTTCTTCTGGAATAGTCATAGGAACTGGAAATGACTAGTACTGAGGAACTGGCAATCATTAATACAGAGAAGCACTGGTTGTCATTTCTGGACAACAGAGATACCACCATCTTCTGATATTATTTGGTTCCCTGTCACTTTTCCATTGGAGTGAAAGAGTAGAGACCAGAGAATAAGAGAAATTAAAAGGAGTACTAAGCAAACACAGGGGCATACATATTGGCCCAGAGAGAAACAGACATTCTAAAAGGAGCATCACAAAGCCAGTCAGTCCACTGCTAGAAAAAAATTGAGACCATCTAATAAATCTAACCTAGAGAAGGATGAGGCAAAGCTTCGTGGTGAAATCTGTAGCATATTCCAGACTACTATTCATGCAAATTTATCCAAAATAAGACTAAGATAACATGAATAGAGCTAGCTATTGACAAAAGACTAAGGCAAACAGAAAAACAAGTCTTACACCTGGAATACAGATCAGCATTTGTATTCTGGTGGATTAGAGAGGAAGGACTGGAATAAATAATGTGAAATAAAACACTGGATTTTCTTTCAAATATAAACATGTCCCAAAGAGACACCTTGGAATAAGTAAAGTTACTTACTAACCCACAGTATTTTAGTAGTCTAAAGTATGAAGCATTTGCAAGAGAAAACGTTACATTATTAAACAAGCAAAATCTGATCTAATATTTTACCCATTTCCTGGATTCCATATTAGTATATGCCTGTGCTTTAACAAATTATAAGAAAATTTATACTGTCATTGCTATTGAGTTTACCACCTGTGAGAAAAAAAATCAAAACAAAGCAAAATTATCTCACCAACATTACAGTTTCTGATTTTAAAATATAAAATATTTTAAATGGACAAAACATGGACTGAATATAACAACATTTCTAGATTAAATATTAATTATAATTTTCTAATAACTATTTCTAATAATGCATACTATAATTCTGAAAGTTGGTAATATAATAAATAAATACTAACCAGTTCCTTTAGATGATTCTGAGTATATGGCATTTGAAATGGTGTGACCCAACCAAGGGCAGCAGATGAATTTGGTGGGTTAAAAGGAATATGTGCTGTATTAAGTGGAACATATGAAATATCATCCTAAAAATAAAATTAGATGATACTTATTATATCTCTATATAATATCGTGTCCAGATATTTATTATATCAAATATCAAGTAAAAATTACCTCATCATCAGAGTCAACAAGGCTTCCCAAATCAAGCCGTGGAACCCTGAAAGAAATAATCTATACATCCCATAACTTTTAAAAATGAGACTTGGGGATTAGAAATCATATATGTCACATTTTATAGAAAGTGGTACACTGAAGCCACCTCATAATGGCTTCTGAGAGGCTTTTATCAGATGTTCAATACTTTTTCAAGCTGGTTGTTTAATACATTTATTTTTAATTAAGTTTAACTTACAATTAAATAAATTATGTTTAAAACAGAGGTAATAAATGCTCAAAACTCACCACTGCCTAATGATTCTACTGTATTTCACTATTATCTATACTGTAGCAGTTATTTACATCTATTGTATCTGTAAAATAACATAATGATGCACATTTCCTCCTAACTGTATGTTCAGTCATGTCACATAGACATTTGAAATCAGCCAGGATGGGAGATTTCATAACAAATGGTATAGATTAGGACTTGATTTATTTTTTTGTTGATCACTAGAATTTAAAAAGTGGTGAAGAAATATTAATAATATAGATTAAACTTTAAAATGTACCACATCTGCAGCTGTCACATTGCAAAGAGCACAAAACAAACTGAGGAAGTATTGTCTGGCATTCAAAACTATTATTCGATTCAGCAAAGGAGTCACTCATGTCACTCTAAAGTAAATGAAAATATCAATGAACACTCATGTTGGAATTACATTGGTTCATTAAATGCATCGCTAGCTTGGCCACAAATTTAAGAGCTCAGCAAAAATCAAAGAAAGGATAAGAATAAAAAGTTTATATATTTTATTAGTAGTTGTAAATTGTTTGCTATGCATCCTTTATATCAGAACATTTATAATTAACATATAAACAAGTTCATTTATAATAAATAAATAAAATTTATAATAAACTTTCAGAAAACTAGTTGCAAAACATTTAGCAGCACATCACTGACTGCAGCCAATATTTCATATTCAGTATCTTGTATCTAACACTTGTAAATAGCTCTATTCTTTATGTCTAGATTTGCATACAGAAATCTATTATTTACTCATCCTTTTATCTACAAAAATGTCAGTTTCATATGGTTAGTAGCCTAATAAATTACTTAGGTTTCAATTTCAATTTTCTAAGCCCAATAGTCTAAAATACTTGAAAAGAATATAAAAACTCATAATTCCAAATTTTAAAAGACAAAAATAATGCAAAATATAAAAGACAAATTAATGCATTATAGTCCAAAAATAAAATATTTTAAACAAGATTGATAAAACTGTCATATTCATCAAGATAAAATTAGAGCATATCTAAATCTACCATTAAGTACACTTTGACTATCTCAATTATAAAATGCAAAATTTTAGGTGTTTCCTTAATAAATTCATTTAGCTAAATTTTCCAAATAAAGCAATATTTTAACTTTTTCAGTAAAAAGTAAGAAAAAAGTAAAGAAAAATTCTAAAATAAGGTATTACCCATAATCCTGCCCATCCTATTACAAGAGCTATTTTAATTTTGGCATAGTGATTTTTCAGGATTTCCATACATATATAAATTTTCCGGTGGCTCATAATGATACCTACCTGCATATATAATTTTGCTTTCTTTTTCTTTTTATTTGTCAATATAGCAAAAATATTTCACTACTATACAGTCCAAATGTGAAGAAATGTGACTTACACAGGCGGGCACGGATTCTGGGTTACCCATGATTCAGAAGTCACGCCTTGCTTCAATAAGAAAAAAATAAATAAAAATGAGAACTGGTGTGCATCTACCTTTTGTTTGTACTTTAAGCGATAAGCAATACATCAATACAATAAAGCTAATTACCACTTTTCTCAGTAAACTTCCTATAAGAAATATTTATTAACTCTCTCCCTACTGTGCTTGAGATACAGAGATGAAATGATAAGCAAGATAAATAATCCCTAAACTCATCACACTCTATCTTCTAGGGAAGATACTCCTCAAACAAATAATGTGAAAAATAAGGGCTATGATAGAGCAACTGTTCAAAGCATGTGTGCTCAGCCTAGAATTAACCTAGTTCAGATAGCATTTTCAAAAGAAGTGACCTTTAAACTGAGCTCTGAAGGTTAAAATGGAGTTAGCCAGATGGAGAGAGGAGGGAGAAAATTGCTTCAAGCAGGAGGAACAACTTGTGCTACATGGTTTCATAGGCAAGCATTTGCAGGTGCAAAGGGGTTAAATCCAGAGTGTGATGAGGTAGAGGTCAGAAGTTCCAGAGTTTTTAAACATTAAGAACCTTACAGTGTTTTAAGCAAGGAAGTGCCATATCTAAATAGGTATGTGTTTGTAAATAGTCAATCTTATTACCAAAAAATTGTGCAAAGACATGAAAACTACAGCGAGCTCAGCCACTATGAGATAATATGTATACATCTTAGGAAAAGTGCAAATTAATTGAAGCAAGAAATAATTCACCCATCAGGACTTATACCTTACTTCTGAGATGTCATCTAATTCATCATTTTTTGTGCTATGGATAGCAAGTACAGAAATTACATTCAATTCTGAGTTTCATCACTCTAATTGAGCATAAAAGTAAGGAAATACAAATTCTGCTCCATATCAACTTTAGTACAAGATTGTTTTAAACAATATCATAATAAATAGTTAAGATATAGAAATGATAAATTTTAAAATGATCATTTAAATGGAACTATATATTTAACATAGCTTTAAAAAAAAGCAGCACACATTCATCACATATCAAAAGTTTTCTTAACTGTTTTTGGGAAACATCATGTCATCATCTAACTTTAGGGAAAACCCTAAATATGCTAGTTATCACAGTCATCCTCATCATTCTGCCCCAGAAATGTGTGAATAGCCCTACAAATAGTCTATGGAAGTCAAAGCATAGCTTTTTTAGAATGGCGGTTAATACTTTTCTTGTCGAGTTCCAACAAAATTATGCCAGTCAATCCAGAAGAAAGATGTTATAGTTTATAAGTCTCTCGGTCAAGGGTCAGCAAAAATATGTCCCACAGTCCTGTTTTTGCAAATAAACTTTTATTGGAACACAACCAAGCTAATTTGTTGATGAATTGTCTAAAACTGTGTTCACATTACAATAGCAGAGTTGAGGGGTTGCAGCAGAGACTGCATAGCCCACAGAGTCAAAAATATTAGCCACCTGGCCCTTTACAGAAAAAGCTGGATATTTTTGCTCTGTGTCTTATTCACCTTTTATTATAAGCTATTTCCAAATTTTTATGTTTATAATTTATTGCATATTGTGGAAGTGCCATAATTTACCTTGTATTCTTCAACTGCGATATATTTTCCAATACTCTTTTACTACTTTAAAAAAAGCACTGTAAAGAATACCTGTATCATCTGTTTTTTCCCTACATTGTGGACTATTTTGGATGATTCTCTAAGAACACATTGTGAGGAGTGGAGTTAATGAGATCAAATAATTTGAAAATTTTTGTTTTCAAATAGACACTGTCAATCACATTCCAACACTATACCAATTTACAATGCACCATCTTTAATTCTGAGTACTCATAATATTAAATATTTTTTCCAATTTAACAGAGGCATAAAGATATATAATTATTTTCATTTGTATTTCTTTGATTATCATTTGGGCTGAACAGCTTCTTCTGCTCTTATACATGTTTTTATCAATTATTGATATTTATAACACTGGCATTTGTTATTTTAAGCACCATTTTTTTAAAAGTGTATTATTTCTGACTTTTAATTCTCCCTTAAAATGCTTCACTAATGATAGCCAATAATTAATATATTGATACTTTACTATACACTATAAGAGACATTTGGGATTTTTTTTTCCCTGAAGAAACAGCAGTTCTAAGATATGCATAAACCTGTCCCCTAAATTCCACCATCAGTAAGATCTTCCTACTAGTGTATTATTTTGGCAGAAAATGGTAAATACAGTAATCATTCTTTTAAGAACTTAAACAATGAGCTTTCTTTGGCAATTAATAACAACAACAAAAATTGAAGCCTTCAAAATATGATCACCAATCAACCAGTGGGAAAAGCCATAATACTGCAGTTGATATTTTGACTAACAAAAATAGCTGCTCTGACTCAATCATCAAAGTAATTCAGAATGAAATCATAATACTGTGCATTCTAAGAAACCCAAAGCATTAGCCAAAGCACTACCTCATTCATATAAAGGAAATGGCTTAATATAAAGAGCACAGGTCTTAGAGTCAAAACTGGAGTGCAAAATCCTGGCTCTGCTACTTAGATAAATGACTTTGGTAAAGAGCTTAATTTCTAAGAACCTCAGTTCTTCCCTGCCTAAAAGTACACTGATAATAGTATCTAATTCTAAGGTTTGTTGTAAGAATTAACTGATAAAGTTATTAAAACATTTACCATGGGTCCTGATAAGCAACAAGCACTGATTTTTGAAATTGTAAGAATAACAAGAGGCTAAACCTTACTTTTTTTATATATTGCTAAATTAAACTTGATATTTACCCAATTCTATCCTGGGTACATGGACAAAGTGGCTTAAAACTTGCATTTAATTAATCAATGAAATATACAACTGTAAAATTATGAAGGTTGAGAATAATAAAGATCCTACTAATAGAAGCCCAGATTCTTTTTCATCCTAGCTAACCCAAAATACAATATTAGTTGTCCAAATGGTTTAATTTTTGTTTAAATATACAAATAAAAAGTTGGATTATCTGTATTTCATATGTCAATATTTTTAAGCATGCAATCTCCTCTACTCTGCTGCCTTCTCCACCATCTGTCTATCAAAATATATATACCATGTTACTCTCTATAATACTCCATATTATTATTAAAATATATTATCATAATAACTATTATTAGTTCAACTAATAATTTCAATTTGCACAGTTAAACTTTAACACTGTTTGACCTACAAGACTAAAAGTTCCTTGAAAGAAGAATTGACAGCTCATTTATTGTTGAGTCCTTAACACAGCATTGTGCTAAGTACATTATAGGTACAAAATAAATAAATCCAAAAGAATCCAGACCCATGATTCCATTTTTAAATAATCATAACATACATTTTAAAGTGAGTTTTGTTTATGCTATTTCAAGACTCCTCTGAATATAAACTACATCATATATTATATAACATAACCATTAAAGTTATTTTAGCGTTTTTAATACTTTAGGAAATGCTTATGCTGTATGTTGCATAGAAAAGCAGGATTCAATATTACATATGAAGCTTACAATGTTGTACCAGTTATATATACGTCCACCAAAATGTTAATAACATTTTCCTAATATTGAAGACACTGATATCTTCTTCCCACTATTTTAAAAATATTTTCTGCATTCAAACACAGATAATTTTTTAAATAATAAAAGGAAAACAATAATATTAAGCTTAATTTAAAAAATAGAACCAAACTCAAGTAGCAGCCAATATTTTAAAATTTTTTATTCTATTCGCATATATAATCTGACATTTCCCCTTTTAATCACATTCAGATATATATTTCAGTACTGTTAATTATATTCACAATGTTGTGCTACCATCATCACCATCCATTATCAAAACATTTCCATCATAGGTTCCAAATAGGAGCCCAGTACATTTTAAGCAGCGGCCAATTTTTAAATCTTTACTTTCATGGTTCAATTCTTAAAATCTGGGGAATACAGATCCTGAACATTTATGAGTATAGATAGTCCTAAAAACATAAGGAGTCAGAAAACTATTCAATGTCTCCTACAAGAGAAAATTATGTACAATACGTACGTGTAGTGGTTTCTTTCTTACAGAGAATGGCTGAGTTTGGCTCCTAGGAGATGCAGCAACTCCTTTAACTTCTAAATCCATTCAAGTTCGTGTATTTATCATGCAGTATACTTTGAAAAAAGTAAAGTAAATATAAAATTGTTATTCTTACTATAATTTTAAATAATTCATACAAATTATATAATACTCCTACATAGAAAATAATCAAGAGGTTAATCGCTCTTTCTTATTTTCCTCAAATCAACTTTTTTGTGCAGCAATTATATTACATCCTACGTTAGGCTAAATAAAAGCCCCTCAGAGATGGCCCTGAGCTAATCCTCAGAACGTGTGAAATGTTAGCTGACATGGTAAAAAGAACTTTGCAGAATGTGATCAAGCTAAAGATCTTGACATGTGGAGATTATCCTGGATTAGCCAGTGAGCCCAATGTAAACACCAGGGACCTCAGAAGAGGGAGGCAGGATCAGAGTGAGAGAAAGAAGATGTAAGGAGGAAGCAGAGGTCAGACGGAAGAGAAGATGCTACACAGCTGGCTTTGAAGATGGAGGAGGAGGCTATGAGCAGCCTCTACAAGCCAGAAGAGATAGGGAATGGATTCTCCTCTGAAGTCTCCAGAAAGAACCATTCCTGCTGACACCTCCCTTTTAGCCCCTTCAGGCTCCTTTTGGACTACTGATATTCCAAATCGCAAAAGAATAAATTTATGTTGTTTTAAGCACTAGGTTTATGGTAATTAGTTACAGCAGCAATAGGAAATGAAGGCATGTCCCTCTTCTCTACCACAATGAGATATACATTTATTTTCTTTACTCTTTTCCCAAACCTTCATGAGTTTTGATTTTAACAGATAGGCTGGTGAAATTATTTTTTAGCAAACAATATTCCTTATCTAACACAAAGAATAAAATAGAGTGAAAGGTTTGGGTGGTAATTCCATGGCTACAGTTAAAAACGTGTACAAGAGAATTTTGAAAATAATCAACTTGCAAATAGGTATTAAACAAAAATCAGATGATTACTTCTGCCATCTAAATTCTGCATATTTTAATTTATACTTCAACATTAAATTACCAAGAATAAATTTGCCTAAAGATTTATTCATACTTTTTTTTCCTATGGCTAAACTTGAATTATTTTAATAGTAAATAGTTTCTTGGTTTTATTTGTTTTTAAAAGGAAAGACAGCATAACATACTGCAGGATCAGAGTCAAATAGACTTACATTAAAATTCTGATTTCTGCTACTTTCGTACAATTTGAGTTTGGGTAAGAACTTAATGTCTCTGAGCCAATGTGTCTAATGTGTTAAATTTTTAAGCTTAATGTTAGTATCTTTCTCATCCTACTGTATATACCTGGAACAAAGTAATATTCAATGTATGGTAACCATTATTATTATTATTATTATTATTATTATTATTATTATTATTAAAATATATTTTTATTTCATGCCTAATGCAATCCTATTACCTGAAAGATGTCCCAGTTCCTTACTAACTTAACTACATGTTTCCTTCACCCCGTCTCATAGTCTCTTCTCCTAAAACATTCTTGCCTTAAACCTAGAATTCCACTATAAGAATAAAGTCAGGAAGACTTACCAACTAGCAACAGACATATTCTGAATACATCACAAATCATCATATTTGAAAATATTCCCATAGCACTAACAGATGGTTTTCTCTTCAGAGTTATTTTTCACAAACGAGTAACTTTTTTAAATTGTTTTTGGGTTGGGGAAAGTGACTGTTTGTCTGTTTTTTTATCACATCACAAGAGTCATTATATTTGCCAGAACGATTGTCTGTCAACAAAACCAAGGGATTCTGAGCAATCGCCACACGTGGACCTCACAATTATCTAAACCTTAGTAATTCAAATCATTGTCACTATAAATCACTAAATGTCATTTGCAATTAGCAAAAACAGCAAAAGTTAAACTGTCAAATGTCCTGGTCCTCCTAGTCCCTCTGCTTCCCAAGCATGGCATTCATCACAGTTCACTCTCATTAGCTCTTTTTCATCTGATTCACTGTCCACAAAGGCTGGTATCTACTACATTCAATGCAGCTTAGATGTTCAATAAATGTCTACTGTCAATAAATAACAATGCACAAAGGGTTAAGCTCCTGTACACATTTTGAACATATTTTTAGATTGTCTCATTTCTCTCCACCTAATTATGACATGATCACAATAGCTATTCGTAAATTCTTAGAACAGTTAGGAAAGGCATTGAATCGTAGCTATTATTCTTCACCAATTGACTGTAAGCCTCATGAGGGCAACAACTATATTGGTTTTGCTCACCACTACATCTCAACACTTAGCAGTGTTATATAATGCATGTAAGCCCAAGATGGGCCAAAACTTAACTTAGTTACTGTCTTGTGGGCCCTCAGCTCTCCCAAAACCCGAAACCTAAGGCTAACCAATCATAATCTGTCAGCTCCAATTTATATTGTGTGCCACACCCCCTGGCTTGGCATTAGCCAAATAAGGATAATATCTTGATAACAGCCAATGGAGTCATTTGCATTTCTAGCTTCCTTGTTGGTTGCATAAGCTTGTCGATATAAACCCTGCCCTTTCTACAACTCGACTCTTCAGAGCTCCCTTATCTTTTCTGGATGGGCTGCTGTCCAATTCATGAAGTGCTCATGAGATCCTAATTTTCATGTTGTTACAAAGTTTTGTGAGTTTTTTTGTTTTTTGTTCTTTGTTTTTTTTTGATGAGCAGAAAGCCTCGAAGATACTAGAAGAAAGATAAATAGTTGTTGAACAAGTGATTTCAGCCAGTTCAGACATGGGTTAATTATAACAATGTCATATACAGATGGTTCATCCAGATAAAGCAGGAGTTTTTAAAGAGCAATGCCCTCAATATGGAATCCCTACATGGAATCTATAGATTCATAGAGCAGTTAGGCCAGTGACACCTGTGCCAGTTTGAATCTCTTATGTACCCCAGAAAAGCCATGTTTTAATCCTGACCCAATCTTGTGGAGGCAGCCTTTTCTTTTAATCCTGACTCAACAATGTAGGTTGGAAACTTTTGATTAGATGATCTGAACAGAGATGTGACCTTTTATTTAAATGGAGACGTGACTCCACCCATTCCAAGTAGGTCTTGATTAGTTTATTAGAGTATTGAAAAGGGAAACATTTTGGAGAAACCTCAGAAACAACAGAGCCAACAGAAACTTCACAGCAGAGCTGACACTTAGAGAACAGAAACACAGATATTTGGAGATGCTTGGAGCCCAGCAGATGTCATCATGAGATGTTAAGCAAGCCAGAACCCGGAGAGAACAAAGAGAAGAACGTCAGCCCCGGAGAAGCAAAGTGGGGAGTCCCAACAGGAACAGACACTGAAAGGAATGGAGACTAAGAGTAAGAGACTAGCAAGGGACCAGTGTGCCTTCCCAGCTGACAGAGGTGTCCAAACACATTGGCCTTTCTTGAATTTAGGTTCCTTTCCTTGGATGCTTTAGTTTGGACTAAGGCTTAGAACATAGGTTTAGGACAGTAAACTGGCAATTTATTAAATTTCCTTTATAAAAGCCATTCCATTTTTGGCATATTGCAATCTAGCAGCTTACAAACTAAAATACACCCCTTTTTGATGATCTTAACATTTGGACAGGACTTTAGAGATAAAACAGCCCAACCTTCTGATTTCCAGAATGAGGAATCTGAGATCCAGAAAAGTGAATTTTACTTTGCCACATTATTTATCAATTAGTTTAGTGCCTGAATTCAAAAACATATTCAGACCTCTTTCCAGAACTAAACCCTTATTGGTACAGGTAAAAAAGAAGGAGAGAAGGAATTAGCTGTAGGGACTAAGTAACAGCAGAAATCTAAATTCGCTGGCACAAAAATCAGCATCCCAAACAGATGGGTTATGGGCCAATATCTAGCATGCATGCCAAGGGTGGACCTTATCCTAAAGCACTGAATATTGAGTTAGGGTGTGTTGGGGGAAGGAGGGGTGACAAGAGGAACCAAGAGCACATTTGAATATTCTGAATGGCATCAGTCACTGCTGCAAGTCGTGAGATGTCACAATTAGCATGTAATAAACACTAAGTGACAGAGCCAAGTCTTCCCATATTATCATTAATTCTGACATAAAATATTGAACTCACCTTCCACTGCCCTTAGTCGTTAAGGTTTATTATTTCCAATTCGATTATCCTCACTTCTCTCTTGGTTAGTGAAATAAGTGGTTGTTATGTTGCTTATGCCAAATGAAAATATAATGGAAAGAGGTGAATACTACAAATGGATCAAATCCAGCCCATAAGCAAGCAGAGAGGAAAGAGATTTGTAAACACAATTTGGGATGTAAGCTCCGTGAGGGCAGGGGCCAAGTCAACCTCGGAGACCAGGCAATAACAGAGCAGGTGTCTGAATTGATCCTTGGGTCATTTCTAATTTCAAACAAAGCTGAGCAACCCTCCTTGCTCCCTTACCACTCCCCCAAGTTTGAGATGATACTTCAGGGCATTTGCCATGTACCAGAAGGAATGTCCCTTCCCCCCTCCCTATCTGAGATTTGTGGACGGAGAAGCACACAGCGGGCAGCCACTCTGACTGGACCCAGCAAGCTGGGTAAAGACCAGGTACGCAATCGGAGGGCTGGAAAATGAAAAGCTATTAACTAGGGAGATTCCACCGTGAACCGTCTTCAGACAGGCAGGAAACCAGAGGGATATCCTGCTTAATCACTGCTAGAGCACTTAGCACCTGGGCTGGAAGGGAAAGTTTCCTCAAAGGCTTAGCCCCGCGTCTGTACGTTGCCTGGCAACAGTCACCTCCAGGCTGTGGCCTCCTTTCGCCCTCGCTCGAATCCAGGAAAAAAGGAGTTCGTGGGCCCGAGTCCCTGGCTCCCTCCATCCTCCACCCCCAGAAGCTGCGTCCATCTGGTCCTCCGGGGGCCTTGCCCGCAACACAGGAGTCCCCGTGGCGCTGCCCCGCACAGGTACTCACGGGAAAGCCCAAAGTGATGAAATCCTCCCGTAGTAGCTCCACAGCCTCTTAAGCGACCAGTTCGTGACGCCTCTAAACCCCGGCGGGGAACTGGAGCGGACTGATTCCCAAACCCTCCACCTTCGCAGGGAGAGCACCAAAGTCCGGCCCGGATTATGGCCCTTGTAGTGTAATTCTTTCATTGAATTGAATTCTGTATACACATTTTATAAAGCATCTACTGCGCTTTGTATTTAGAAGAAAAAGAAAACTTAAGACTATACTGTAATATCTGCTCTCAAGGATCTTGCAATTATTTTAAAAAGATAAGACTCCTGCAGTATAATACTTCATGTAAAAAAATTATACACACAAAGGAAAATACTAAATCAGGGCACCTCCGTTTTCTTTGCTCTGCTACAATTTTATGTCTTTCTTCTGCACACAAAAACTTTGGGTGTCTTCACCTCATCTATAAAAGAAAAAGTGTGATTATAGTTATTTCTAAGGTTCCATTCCACCCTAATATGCCATAAGTTTCTAAGTTATCTTTATTATTTTCAGAACAAAACAAGGTTGCTGTTTTGGTGAAGGTTAAAATCTAGTAGAGTAGACCATCATTCAAGAAGTGAATAATATAATGTCAGGTAGTGATACATGCAATGAAGAAAAATGAAGTAGGTTAAAGGGACAGACACTGACAGGTGGGGGGGGGAGGAGTGCAGAGTTATCAGGGAAAGCTTCTCTGAGGGGATCCCAGTAATGAGCACTGCAGACAAAAGGAACAGCAAGTACAAAGGGCCTGAGGAAAGGACATCCTTGATGGATGTGGCTGAAGCAGAGTAGAAAGGGAAGAATGGCTGGGAAGGGGCCAGGGTTTTGGTCAGATTATGTAGTGCCTTGCAAGCTGTAATCAGGACTTCAGATTTTATATTAAATGCACCAAGAAATAACTGGAGGGTTTTGAGAATAGGAAGAGCTTATGTTTCAAAGGAATAATTGACCATCCTATGGAAAATAGACTATAGAGAGGCAAGAATGGTTGTGTAGCTGGAGCCCTGCTGACGAGAGTCAGCTGAGCCCTGTTCCAGGTTTGGGGCTCTCGTCATAGAAAGATTCAGAGGTGAGAGAGGGCCAGTAGGAATGAGTAGCAAAGTTCATTAAAGAGAGAGAGAATACATATTAAAGAAATTAAGACAAATGTGCTTAAGGGAGAGACACATGCCTAATGGTGGGTGTTAGCTTGTTTTATAGGAAGGCTTTTGTTGGGAGCATGTTTCCATAGTAACCTTTGAACACCAGAGTTTATGCAGCTTTTATTAGCCAGGTATTCACATGGTTTGCATTGTTTCAGGAAGAGATAACTATGGATGCTTATGGAGTTCTGTTGCATGTTCAAAATTTGTCTTTGGGATGATATTTAATAATCTTTATGACCCCCAAATTTTTTGTCATTAACTAAGAGTTTGGTTTGGGCCCCTGAATTTACAAGCTTTATGGTTTTAGGGAGTTTCAGGGCTTTAGGGGAAATTCTTGCTTTGGGGAATTTGCAGTTTGCATTAAGTCCTTTGGAGCTAGATAGGAAACTAGGGACTTGCCATTGTCTATTAACTCTTTCAGAGCTGGATAGGAAACCAGGGACCTGCAGGTGTCTTATTTAATCCTGCTTCAACCCCCGCCCCCAAAGAGTTAAATCCCCTTAATCTTTATTTTTTTTGGTGGGGGGGGGAGGGCGGTGCATAGTCCTGGAATCTTCCCGGGGGGTCTCCTGCATGAAAGGCAAGCATTCTACCACTGAACCAGCCGTGAACTGCCCCTTAATCTTAAGGGGATGTTGAAGGATGAATTTTTAAGGGGATTGTTGTTAAAGTGGAGGTGGAAGTCCACACTGATTGGGGAAAGGCAGGATGTTTTAGAGTGGGCATAGACAAAGAAGGCATGGTGCTAAGAGATGCATACACATATGGCTAATATAGTTAATTGTTTCTTAATGTTTGTTTTTTGGCCACAACTTCTTATGGGGTTAATTCTGGGAAAGAAAATGAAGGTACAAAATTGAGAGAGTACATGTATAATTGCTGATAAGGTTGGAAGAGTTGGGGGCTATTGAAAAATGCAAAAACATTGTTACAATCCACTCTATCCCACAACTCTCACAACTTTTCTGACACCTTTTCCACATAATTCCTTGAGAGTGGAAACAAGCAGTTATAGGTTTACAGCCTACAATTTTGAGAAATGAGATTACAGTAGCATTTAGGGGAGGCAAGTATGCTCTGGCTTACTTAGAGCTTCCTCCCCTCCCTCCCCCACCCCATTCATTTATTTTGTTGTTATGATGTTCTGGTCACACATCAATGTGAACAGCCATTAACTGATTTGCAGTTAAATCAGAGGAGTTCTGGAGCCCGGGATGCAACCTTCAGTAACTATGCAGATTAAGCTGTCCCAAACAGATGTCACACATGGGCAGGTCCTGTTTAGATGTACTCTGATAATAGAAATAATATATAGAAGAGAGTGGTTAATTATAGAGAGTATTGGAATTAGGGAGTTGCCACTTTGGGGGACAGTTATTATTTAATTATTTAATTATGTCACTTAACTGAAGACAGTGGAAGAATATTCTATTGGAGGCTAGAATTACTTGAAGCTGGAACATATCTGCAAAACCAACAGTCAGCTGGGCGGTGGAATGCCTTTATAGCTGCAACTTAATCAAGAAAGACAGATGAATTTAGATGAAGCAGGAAAGAAGCCTAGGGGCTTAAACATAAATGTTTAATGGGTATCCAAATGGAAAGATTTTTTTTTTCTGTGAGTAAAATTATTGTAGATTTTTTTCCATTGGTTTAGCAAACATGTAAACATTTTAATTAAAACAAAGGTTCGGTTTTTTCTTTACATTTTTACTAGGGTTATGTTAGTTAACAGGTATAACATACTTTATATACTTGCCTTGTTACTTAAAAAAATTTTTTTTGTTGAAGTTAAATTTTTGACCTGTAGTTTACTGCAAGCATTTTTAGAGAAGCATTAGAGTAAAGCAATTTAAACGACAAGGAAATTTGGTTATAACACTTCTAGTCTGCCAAGGCTGCCAGAATGCAACACTCCAGAGATGGATTGGTTTTTAATAAAAGGGGATTTATGTAGTTAAAAACATATAGTTCTTCAGAGGAAAGGCAGCTAACTTTCAACTGAGATTCTTTCTTACACGAGAAGGCACAGGGCGATCTCTGCTGGCCTTCTCTCCAGGCCTCTGCGTTCCAGCGAGTTCTCCCGGGGTTATTTCTTTCTGCATCTCCAAAGGCCTGGGCCGATCTAGCTGCGAGTGCTGAGATGAGGTATGCTGAGCTGCTTGGGCTGCGCTACCTTAAGCTCTCTCATTTAAGCACCAGCCAATTAAATCAAACATCGTTCATTGCAGCAGGCACACCTCCTAGCCTGCTGCAGATGTAATCAGCAACAGATGAGGTTCACATGCCGTTGGCTCATGTCCACAGCAATAGAACTAGGTACCTTCACCTGGCCAAGTTGACACCTGAACCTAACTACCACAAACTGTGCATTTTTATGCAATTTATATTAAATTAACTTAATCATTTTTAGAATTTAGTTTTTTATGCGGTGAAAGAACAGAATTTTTGCAGCTGTTTGAAATAAAAAGATATTTTTAGTGTTTGGAGGTTGTTAGGTTTGAAACAAAATTTGTTTTTTTGTTTTTGTTTTTGTTTTTTTATTTATTCAGGAGACAGTTTTTTTAACAACTAAGGACATACTAATGTTAACCCAAAGCACAAGTTATTCTGACAAAACCCAGACTCTTTGCTCTTTACAGTGACTATTAAGGAAAACTTCTTACTAAAGATAGACTAATAATTTAAGAAAACTTTGTCACTTTAACAGAAAACTAAATTTTAGTTTGCATTAGTATATAACAGACATTAAATTTTTCACAATTTTGACTGTAATTTCCTTTTCCAAGAAACTTCTACAGTTTTTTATATCCATTTGGGTTTTGTTCTATGCTTTCTTCTTTCTTATTCTGTAACATCCATTTATGTAGGGCAAAATTACTCTTTTTTTCTTTTTAATAAAAACACATTCTCCAGACCTGGCACCATGGGATTAACAATTCCATCCTGACCAAAAGGGGAAAAAGAAGTATAATTAATAAACTATCAGTGGCAAAGAGAGTTCAAATAGAGTCAAGACGCTACTCTGGAGGTTGCTGTTACACAAGCATCAGTTAGACCTTGCTACCTATCATAACCCGCCAACACCCAACCAGAAACTTTCCAGCCAATCCTGAAGAACACTTAGGGCAATACATAAGATTCCACAAGGGTTCCATGCACTAGGATAACTTTCCAGAAACCTACAACCTTCAGATAGGTCCCTGCTCCAGATAAGTCCTGAAATCTAGCCCAGCCTCTCCAGAACATGAGTTAGTTCCATCTCCCTACCCCATATTAGTGACAGACCCTTCCAACAGCAAAAATTTAGAATTGCCATAGCTCAAACAACTCTAAAGAGGGATGGAAAGATCAAAGGTGATGGTGGAATTATACAGAGAAGATAGGATTTAACAAATGACTGTGAATAATATGAATTGATATCGCTTTTAGTCTCCAGTATTTTAGAGCAGCTAGAAGTAAAAACCTAAAATTGTGAAATTATAACCTATGTCAAACTCTAAAATCTGTTCCACAACTAATTGTGGTGCTGTGCTTTGAAATTTATAGCTTTTATGTATATATGCTATTTTTCACAAAAAAAAGAAGGAAAAAAAGTTGATTGTGATGATAAAAAATATTTAAGCCCTCTAGCCTCCTATATTCTGGAGCAGCTAGAAGGAAAAATCTTAGAGGATCGTATGGTATGACATCTTTATACCTTTCATACTTAAGTTACCAAATAACTTCAGAAATTTGTTTTTAAGCAAACATCTCACAACATATGATTACCATATAAATTAAACTTGTTAGAATAATACTAAATACATAAAACACCTTAATCAATGTATTTTTGAAACAGTAAGATGCAATTTTTTAAACAAGAATTTGCTAAAAGAGAAAAAACCTTAAGCATAAGGCACCGAAGTTGTGCCAACTGGTGGGTTCCATTTGGCTTTTTGGCAGGGAGGGTTGGGGTATTACAAGAGGACTGGCAGGAATGGGAAGTCCTGCCATTAGGAATTTTTGAATGAGAGTTTGGATACCGTCTATGTCCTCCTGCTTTTCCTGGGGAAAGGCAGGCTCCTTCTGCACTGAATTACAATAGGAGGGACATGAATTGCTTTCCCAGGCAGGTCTGTCTCGCTGACTTTGGGGTCCACCTGATTTTTTAACTCTAAGGGGAGGGAATTCTAGAGTGCCTTTGGTCCCAGTTAACACTATACTTCATGTCACAATATTTTCAATGGCGCCTTCATGCTCTTACTTTGGCAGACAGCCTATTAATTGGATTTGGGCACTTAACGCCTTTAATATATCTTTTCTTAGAAGTAGGGTGGGACACTCTGGTACTATTAAAAGCTGATGACTTCAAAGAGTATTAGTAAATCAGCAAGTGAGAGGTGTGGAGTGAAGACTCAAACTCAAGACTTCCTATTTATTCCCACTATGGAATAGGTCTTCAAGGAGAGGCTATAATGCGAGGTTAAGGCAGAATATGTAGCTCTTGTATTAATTAAAAAACTAATGGTGTTGCCCACCATGTCAAGAGTCCCCTGGGGCATTGAGATTGATGTTCTTCGGTGTGATCCAGGTTGCCCCTGGCCCTGGGCCCCTTCAGTCTAGCTTAGGGGCGGTCATCAGGATGTTTGGAGAGGCCTCGCTCCCCCTTGGGAGCTCAGTGCACTCTCAGGCCCCATGCCTAGCCTTTCTGCATTGTGGACAGGGTCCAGGGGACTTTCACCCTCCTCGGGTCTCCTTCTGTCCTTGGAGGGATTCTTGCCTCCAGGGCCCCAGCTCTCCACATCGCTGACAGGTTCCCAGTGGCCTCTTACCATCCACAGCTATAGCTATGAGCCTTGCCTTCTTCCAGTATCCTCCTCTGCAGTCTTTTCAGAAAAGGCAGTACTCATAAGGTCAAGCATAGGTATTTGGGACCCCTGAGGGCATCTTTTGCAGTTTTTCCTTTATGTCTGAAGCTGACTGGCCTATAAAGTAGATTTTTAACATGATTTGCTCTTCCTTAGAGTTTGGATCAATCCTGGTATATTTGTTATGGCTTCCATAGCTACCTTTAGAACAGAGCAGGGTTTTCCTGAGTGATGCTCTGTAGCATGTTGTAATTTACAAGCTTGATAATACATTTTCTCAATCCTTTTATTAAGCAAGTCCCATTTTGCAAAACTTGGCAGACCAGCTTGGGGGAGAACGAAAAGAAAGCAATCAGAAAACAGCAAACTTATGCATCCTGCAGATCACTTCCCCAGGGAAAGGAGTCACTGAATGTATCAGAGAGAATGTGGTAAAACTGGCTGTGGGAGGGTCTGCAAGCTGTCATGGCAGGTAAATAATGAGTTCTCTGAGATTTTAATAGCACAGTGAAGGAGGAGCACAAACAGCACTCTTGGAGAGATGGGGAGAGTTTATCAAGCAAAGAAGAGGAGGGGCCTCGATGTGAAAGGGAGGACAAGGAAGGCAGGGGTGAAGGAAGGAAGAGGAAAGGAAGAAAGCCACCAGCTGGAGGCCTTGACCTTCTTGAGTCCGTGATCAGGCACCCTTACAGGATGGAGGTCTACAGTGCCACGTTGGACATGTATTCCAGCTTCAGATGCATGCAACACCCCATGGGGTAGAAACACAGGCAGGGGCGGGGGCATTTACCTCACCCCTTTAAGATACAAGCCCCCCCCCCCAAGGGCTTTGAATAGTCCCCAGCCCAGGGGACTATTCATTGGGATGTTGGGCACACTGCTTATATTTTGAAAAGGAAAGAGTGAAGGGGGAATACTCATTGAGGTTTGGCAGCCCAGGTATCCTGCAGCTGAGAGTATCCCCTGTTATACCTTGTAGCCCCTGGGCATCCTTACAGGGCAGAAAAGTTGAGTTTTCGAAGACAGGTGGTCTGGTTGTACTCCTTGGCTCCCGAGCCTGAATCAGAGCGCTGGGAAGACAGACTTCTCACCCCGGCAGCTCTGAGCCAGACTCAAAGGGCTGGTGACCAAAATCTTTCACCCTCATGGCTCTGGGCCAAATCAGAGGGCAGGTGAGCCAGATTTCTCACCTCAGGGGCTCTGAGTCAAACCTTTGCTCCTTTTCTTTGACTTGAGGAGGAGCGATCAGATGGTCAGTAAATAAATGAGAGATTTCCTATAGGAGCAGCTTCTAGGCCACCTGTAAAGAAGGAGAAGTGACAGGACAGAGACTCTGTAAATGGAAAAGGAGGGAAGGACAAAAAATGCAGAGGAGATTTTTGATGTGGGTGGTGGAACTAGGCGCCATCGTACCTGGACCTGTCTTAAAATCTTCCCTAGACTGGACTTGAGTGAGAATCCCAAGGCATTCTGCAAAACCTATTCTTCAGGGCCACAGCAAGGAGCCACAATAGACACAGAAGTTGCAGAAACTGAGGTTTCATTTGGGCAAGGCCTGATTTCTCCTTAGGTAGTAGAAAATGGATGAGGTTCCAGGGAGAACAGAAGAGCTTGTCCAGTATGGCCAAGACACCCACTGCAAAAAAGAAGGTATGTGAGGAGTCCGTAAAGAAAGGGAGCAGGAGAAACAAGAGAAAACAGGACTGGGCAGGGCCAGAGATGACTCTCCCCAGCCAGCTGATAAAAAAAGTTCCCTGGGTGATCTCACTGTACTCATTTTCAGGAGGTTCTACACATAAGAGTTTTAGAACAAGCCTAACAGAAAGCAAGGAAAGAAGAGACTGAACAACAGCAAAGGAGCCAGAGGAAAAGATGCTGTGAGTCAGGAGTAGGGAGAATGGGAAGAAGAGAAGGATAGAAGGTGCAGAGATTTCTTGTGAGTCTCTGTTCACAGTTGGGTGCCATGGGCAGTGAGAGAGAGATGGTAGGAGAGTTAATTCACAGTGTGGAGTGAGCTAAATGCCAGCTGGCACACAAAGGCAATGAGAAAAGCCAAGATGAGTATAATAGAGTCAAGTTAGAAGATAAGAAGCAAGGGCTCCTGCAAGCTCCAATCAGTTCCTGGGAGCTCCTGCAATCTCCTGCAACCTCCTAAAATATGTAGGTTGGCTGGCTCCTAAAATATGTAACCAGAGCCACGCTGACACCACAGTCAGCTGAGCCCCATTCCAGGTTCAGGGGTCTCATCACAGAAATTCAGAGATGAGAGAGGGCCTGTAGGAATAAATAGCAAAGTCTATTAAAGGGAGAGAGAATACAAGTTAAAGAAATTAGTGCAGATGTGTTCAAGGGAGAGACACATGCCTAGTGGTGGGGGTTAGCTTGTTTTTATAGGAAGGCTTTTGTTGATAGCACATTTTCATAGTGACCTTTAAATAATTGGAGCTTACGTGGTTTGTGTTAGCCAGGTGCTTACATTGTTTGCACTGTTTCAGGAGAAGATAACTATCGATGCTTGTGGAGTTCTATTACATATTTAAAATTTGTCTTTGGGTAGACATTTAATAATCTTTATGACCCCATGCATTTTGTCATTAACTAAGAGTTTATTTTGGGCTCTTGATTTTACAGGCTTTATGGTTTTAGGGAGATTCAGGATTTTAGGTGAAATTCTTGCTTTGGGGAATTTGCAGTTTGCATTAATTCCTTTGGAGCTAGATAGGAAACCAGGAACTTGCAGCTGTCCATTAACTCTTTCAGAACTGGATAGGAAATAGGGACCTGCACTTGTCCTATTTTATCCTGGTGCAGTTGCAGGGAAACCAAATACGAGGATGCTCCCTTAATTCAAATAAGAGATGATGGTTGTTGTGATTAGAGTGTTAGCTATTTGGAGAATGAAAGTAATTGTGTTCAAGATAAATTTTTAAAGTAGAGAAAAAAGGATTTGTAAGTGAATTGAAATTGATTTTGAGAGAAATAGAAGAATGAATTAATAAGTCATGCACATGAAGTGTTTGGGGGGAATAAGAGATACACAGGAATAAAGTAATGATATATGAACCTAAAATATTTTACCCACAGGAGATTCCTTCTAACTGGAGAAGATCATAAAAGTAAGCAACATTTGATCTAAGTCTCAGAGGATTCATTTATTAATTTGTCCATCAAATGTTGAATTATACTTCTGGGGGTTCAGTATAAAAATCCCTGCCTCATGAGGTTTACAGAAGTGAGGGGAGAGACAATAACATTTATAAGGAATTACATCATAAAATGTGATGGTAAGAGTTGAAATATACAGCAGACAAAAAGGCCAAAAGGAAGTATGCTGGTTTGAATTTTGTGTACCCCAGAAAAGTCAAATTCTTTAATCCTCAACCAATATTGCTGGGTGGGAGCATTTTGATTATCCATGAAGATGTGACCCACCCAATTGTGGGTGGCAACTTTTGATTAGATGATTTCCATGGAGATGTCTCCACCCATTCAAGGTGGGGTAGCTTTCTGGAGCCCTTTAAGAGGAAATCATCTGAAAAAAAGCTATAAAGCCCATGCAGCCAGAGACCTCTGGAGGTAAAGAAGGAAAACATCCCCAAGTGAGCTTCATGAAACAAGAAGCCTGGAGAGAAAGCTAGCAGATGCTGCCATGTTCGCCATGTGCCTTTCCAGTTGATAGAGAAACCTTGAACATCATCAGCTTTCTTTAACAAAGGTATCTTTCCCTGGATGCCTTAGATTGGACATTTCTATACACTTGTTATAATTTGGAAATTTTCACAGCCTTAGAACATGTAAACTTGCAACTTAATAAATTCCTCTTTTTAAAAGCCATTTCATTTCTGGTATCACATTCTGGTTAGCACTCATACTTCACTTAACAAAGTCAAAATTTACTTAATATCTATACTCTTACAATATAAGGATCTTAGAATAGTTCAGCTATAATTATTAAGCTCTCCCACCTTCCATATTATTTTCCTCTAGTATTATAATAGTTCTCCCTTGTATTTAAACTCCTTCTGCCTGTAACACTCTTATTCTAGTACCCACATAGTTAACTCCCTCATCCTCTTCAAGTACTTGCTCAAAAGTCACCTTCTAAAAGGCATTCACTGTGACCCCCATTGAAAAATGCAATCCCCCATCTTTCCTCTACATCCACCCCACCATTCTTAAACCCCTCGTCTCACTTTAATTTTCTCATAGATCTTACTGCCTTCTATCATACTAAAGACTGTATTTATTATCCTTATAATTTTTTTTAAAGCCTATGTTCTTTTGGGGTGGGGAAGGGTGCATGGTCTGAGACTCGAACCCGGGTATCCCACATGGAAGGCAAGCATTTTACCACTGAGTCACCTGTGCACCCTATCCTTATCATATATTGTCTGTTTTCCTCCCGCTAAAATCCCACAAATGCAGGTTTTAGAGTCTGTTCGATTTTTCATAGTTGTGATCCCAAGCACTAAGAAGATGTCTGATATTTGTTGAATTAATGAATTTAGAAGCCATTGAAGGGTTTTAAGCAGAATGACATGATCTAAAATGTGATATCACCAATCTGACTGCTATTTTGGGAAGAGACTATAGGAGGATAAAGGTGGAAGCAGGAGCACTGATTAGGAGGTGTGGTAACCTGTACCATGTACCCCCCCCAAAAAAAAACACGTTCTTAATCCATTCTTGTGAGTGTGAACTGATCTTAAATAAAAATCTTTTGAGGATGTTATTTTAGTTAATGTGTGGCCCAATTGAATGAGGTGTTTGGCCTTAATCCTATTACTGGAGGTTTTATAAGGTAAAGCCAGAGGAGCAGAAGGTGGAAGTCAGCAGCACCTGCAAAGAGAAAGGAGAAGACATTGCCATGGGCATTGCCATGTGGCAGAAAAGCCAAGGGCCAAAGATGCTGGCAGCCAGCCTCAGAACAGTGCAGTCTTTCTGAGGGAAAGCATCACTTTGCTTATGCCTATATTTCAACCTTCTCCTAGCCTCAAAAATGTGAGCCAATCAATTCCTTTTGTAAATCAATTTCATAGTGTTTGTGATTGCAGCTGGGAAATTAAGACAGGAGGCTAATGCAACAATCCACATTAAAAAATAAATGGAATCAGGAGAGGTTATTTGGAATAGTGAGCAGTGGTCAAATTCTGAATATGAAAAGACAAAGCCAACAGAATTTGCTAAAAGACCAAATGTCCAAACGTTTGGATGTAGGCAACTAGAGGAGCGGAGTAGCCATTAACTGAAATAGGGAAGACTGTGGGATATCAGAAGCTATTTGGACTATGTATGTAATTCTAAATCAGCATATGTAGCAATTCTCCATTAGCGGATAGTAGACTAGGAATATTTTCTCTGTTGCCCAGTAGAATTTCCATTAGGAAGCTTCCATTTTTCCCATTTTATAGCTTACTTTTCTGCTTTCTATTTTAAAATGATGAGTAGTCTTATAATTTGTATTAAGTATTTAGTTAGGAAGAGTTTAATTGATTGTCTTTAATTACTATTTAAATGTTTGGGGAATGTTAGTTTGTAAATTCAAATTTTTAGACAGGCATCTAAGCAGAATGTGAATACTTAGATCATTGTTAACTGTTTAAAAACCAAATACCAGCTGCTGAGCTACTAAATCATTAAATCTGAACCAACGAGAAGTTAGTGGAAATAATATATCCAACTTCTAAATCATCACTTTAAAGCTGTAGCCACTTGCCCTGGATGTACTTCTTCCTCTTTGTGTGTGTAGAATGAGAACATGATAATAACCCAGTTTTTACTCTGCAGTCAAGGATGTAACCCTTGGGGACAATGGAGCAATAGCAGAGAAGGCACTTGGTTTCTGGAGGATCTTGCAGAACATGGCTGCTGCATACCTGCTTTGAACAGCCCATCATTTTTTGGACTATTTCTTGAGAGAAAAATAAACTTCTGTCTTATTGGGGGGAAAATTGATTCATTCCACCAAAGAAAATTATTAGTGGCAAGGTCTCTGACCAGGACAGAACATTGAGTAGATGTAAATATGTGTTCATTTGAATTAAATGACATTGTAATCAATCTCAAAACATTGACTAAAGATATTTATTTGAAAATCAGAAAAACTGAAAAATGTCATTTAACATATCATGGAGGATATGCTGATTTATTATGGAATAACAATATAATGTATTCAAAATATTAAGTCAAATGAATGATTTATAAGCAATCAAATGTACTCTGCCCTAGTCTTTAGTACACCAACTCAAGTAGTCCTTTATCTGAAGTCTTCTAGTCACCAAATGGTAGGTCTTTTTTCCAAACTAAATACCAGGAAGACAAGGTTATTTTGTCAAGAAGAACTATCTGTCTGCACTTTCACAAATGTCTCTATTTTTATTTTTCTGGGCAATTTCTTCAGATGAGAAATCGGAAACCAATAGCTTCTTATTAAATGCTTGTGACAATATAACCATTTAGGTTCACAGTATAACCCCGAGCACACAAATTGTCTATTCTTACTCTATTCCCATCACATTCCAAGGGCAATGTAATACTGTTGTTTATTTAAAACAATTTAAAAAAAAAAAAAAGAAGCCATATGTGGAAACTGTGTGATTAATATAAAAGTGTTTCGCACAAACCTGCCCTATTGCCAGCATCCAGTGCTGTTCATTACATAGCACTGTGCTGCCTGCAAACTGCAATGTGAATTACAGTGAAGATGGGTTGGATCCGCAGAAAGCACCTTAGGTAGTTAAAGCTCTCCACCAGAGGGGGCGAATAGAGGTTTTCTCCTGTGCCTGGGGCTTTCAGGGGGCGATACCTGCTGCGTGTCCCGCCCAGGTGCAGACACTGCCTGCGGGCGTGTCTCGGCCTCCCCTCACTCTGGCGCAGGCTCGAGCCTTTGTGCAAGAAGCCAGAGGCAGCGGAGAAAGTGGTCCCCGGGGGGCAGGAAGCCAGGCTAGGCCGTTACCGGTCCGCGCAGCCAGGGCATCCTCGGCTTCCCACCATGGCGCTCTGGAAGACATTCGGTTGCTTATGGGTCATAGGTCTGTGTCTGGTAACCAGTAGAGGCTCTCCCCAAGTCCCGTCCATCTCAGACCAGAGCTTTATAGACCAGTGCGTCAAGGCCCACAACAATTTCCGTAGCCAAGTCTCGCCCAGTGCTGCCGACATGAAATATATGGTGAGAAAAGACTTAGACGGGGATCTTGTTTCTCTAACTAATCCTAGGGTAGCTGTTCCGTAAATTTAATGAACTCGTTTGTAAGAATTCAGTCTGATTTTAAGATTTATAGCTGAAAATCATACCTGGCTGTCTCCTTCTGGGAAACAATGGGAGTGGATGAGTAAAAAAAAAAAAAAACTTCTAACTAGACTTAATCCGTTGGGGTGCGGGGGGTTGAGGGAGAATAAGAAATAGCACAGGGATGAAGAGTCTTATGTTCTGTTATTTCTCTTTACATTTTATTAACCCAAAGTCGAAACAATACATATGTAGTACTAAAAATTCTGCAAAGATGTGAAAATGATATCAGATGTTAACAGCATCAGATTATCATTTTTGTGAAAATTAATATATGCAATTTAATTCCAAAAGCATTGAGCTGTTTTTTTATGTCTTCTGTAAACCTCCATTCTATAGACAAAAAGAAAAAGAGTACCACTGAAGAATTAGAATGAGTATTAAATTATTAAAATAATCTATAAAATTCATAATTAAAAAATTATTGACTATAAATTGTATTGCTGGAAATTTTGCCTGCATTATATCTTTCTCGGGCATGTAAATATATCATTTTAAATGTAGATGCTGATAGCATTAAGCTTTCTTAAGTACTATGCAAGAAGAGACACATTGTAATTCTTGTATCTATTCCAGCTTTCTTCCTTTCTATTCAACAGAAAATAATTATAATCACAACTTAGGCACTAACATAAATTCAAAATGGCATTATTCTGCTGTATGGAAAAAAGTTTTTGTGGGGGAAGGGTTTCAAATGTTTGGAAAATACTGGATTAAACAAAATGAAGTGATCTCATTAATGTAGTATTAAAAAATACTTTAAGTTCCAACAGGTTGGGTGATCAAGGACACGGATTTGTTATGAAATGACTTTGTTTGTAAACATGTAAAAATTTTACATAATCTTAAAAGTTCAATCAAAAAGGAAAAAGTGTCCCTTAGAAACAAAATTTTTAAATAAACCTAATAATGTATCAAGTTGGTAACATGCCACATGTAAAAAATCCTGTGAGTGGCTTTGAATGCAGTATTTCAAATGTACATTTTTAGTGCAATGTATTCTGAGGCCAAAATTAACTAAAAATAAATCTTAAACTGAGTTCAGAAATGTTGATGTTAGTAGTGATGTTGGAGATGCTCTTTTATATAATTTTATTTTACATGGTATGATAAGGCAAAAGAGGTAATTATGCTAATATTTAGGAATCAAGACTTTCAGCATAAGAGAAAAATGATTTGGGGAAAGAAATTAAAATGCTACAATAGGAAATCAAAGTTGAAATATTAATGTTGGAGATTGAATTACATCCCCCACAAAAGAAATGCTCAGGCCTCAACCCTGGTCCTATGGGTGTGAACTCGTTTGTAAGCAGAACCTTTAAATATATTATTAGTAAGGTGTAGCCAAACTGAATGAGGTGGGCTTTAATCCATTATGGCTGAAGTCCTTATAAAGAAGGAAGTTAAACACGGAAAGGGAAGCTGCAGGGAACAGCTAGAAGCTAGAAATCAGTGGCACGTGGAAGAGAAAGAAGATACCTCCATGTGCATCGCTACGTAACGGAAAAGCTAAGGACCAAGAATTGCCAGTAACCAGACCCAGAATTTCACAGTTCTTGGGGAGAAAGCATCCTCATGCTGAGGCCTTGATTTGGGACTTTTCCTAGATCCACGAGCCAATAAACTCCCATTGTTTAAGGCAACTCATTGTATGATATTTGTTTTAGCAGCTGGGAAACTAAAATAATTAGTATAAACTATGATTTTCTTCTTAAATGATATTTCCTGGCTCCATTGCAAATCGTAGAAGCAGTGATAAACCATTAGCAATGAGGATTAATAACACCCGTATTTTTTCACAAAAAGAAATCAAACTCTTTGGAGAAATGGCTGAGTCTAGATCTGGAACAGGAAATTCACAACATGAATCTGAGACAATATTTATATCCCACCAGAAAGAAGGGATGGCCTAAAGATCAATAAAGTTCAATCACAAAGAGAACTCTGATTGGGATGTAGAAGCTCATAAAATGTTGTTAATCTTGCAGCAACAATGACAAAACATTGTAGAAACTAAAATAAATAAGTCATATTTTATTTAAAGTCATTGAGTAACTGTGAATGCAAAGTAATCCAAACGGACTGCATTTCAGAGTGGTCATTACTTCCTACCCAAGCACTGTTTCCATCACTTGGGGAAGTTGTGGAGCATGGAGATATTTGAAGTAGAAAAAGCAGGCCTGCCATAGGATAAGGAAGTTTGTGAAGCTAAGGAAAAACAAGCCAGCCTCCTACTGGTTGTGTATGGCTAGGATGGAGGATTGGAATCTGAAGGACAACTAAAGGCAGCCTAATCTTCCTTGTCTGTTGTTTTTCTTTGATGGAAATTTTGGAGAATAAATGCCAGTGTCAGGAAACAAGGATTAGGAAAGCAGAGAGTGATTTAACAGTCTCCAAGTCTCAAGGTACTTAGAACCCAGTTTTATCCCACCTTCAAAATATTTGAAATCAGAGGTACACTAAAACTAAAGTGAAGATCAGCTCCAATTCAGGACAATGACTAATTAGACCAAAGACATCAGCTCCTAACCCTAGCTAGTTTCAGGGCGTACAAAAGCACAAGCCATGTAAGGGGAAATATCTATTTTAGGTTCTCGCATACAATCAAAGTTTAGAAAATACAAAATGAAGCCAAAAATGTGACCCATATTAAAATGTCAACAGAAGTTGAACCACAAATGATCCAGAAATTGGAATTAGTAGACAAAGATTTTAAATAACAATTAAAATATGTTAAATAAGAGGGAAATAGTGATAAAATGGGTGGAAAGGTGGAAAATTGCACAAATAAATTGAAATTTAAAATAGAACCAGGTGGAAATTCTAAAACTGAAAAAATTATCTGAAATGAAGTATTCATTGGATGGGTTAAAAGCAGATTTGCTAGAGCCAAAGAAATGCTTGGTGAACTCAAAGACAGATTTTTAGAAATTATTCAAACTGTATCACAGGGAAAAAATGTCAACAACCACAAAAAAGAGAACTGATTGCCAAAAAAACTGTGGGAGAAATCCAAATGGTTTAATATACATGTATATGGAGCCCCAACATGAAAGGTTAGAAAGCCTGGGGAAAAAGAAATATTTAAAAACTAATGGGCAAAAATTTTTCAAAATTGATGACAGACATCAAGTCACAGATCCAAAAATTTTATCAAAACCCAACCAGGATAAATATAAGGATGACCACAAGTAGACACATCAGGATTAAACTGCTGGAGATCAAAGGATAAAATACAAAATTTTTAGCAAAATATATTTTACGAGTAAAACATAAATAAGAATGATACTGAATTCTCATCAAAGAAAATGGAAGCAAGAAGACAATGGAATGATATCTTTAAAGGGCTGAAAGGTTAAAACACAAAACCAACTGTCATGTTATTGACTAAAAAGTATTTTCCTCTCAAAAAAAATCACATGTACAACCTGAAAGAAAGCCTTTGAAAACTAAAAAAAAAAAAAAAAGACAAAAAAACACCCTGTCAACTTAGAATTATGTACCCAGTGAAAATAGCCTTCAAAAAAGGTAAAATAAAGAAATATTCAAAGATTATGCAAAATAAGCAGAACTGCACTATTAGAAATATGAAAGGAAGTTTTTTAGTCTGAAGGAGAAAGATCCTAGGTTGAAACCGAGATCTACTCACAGGAGTAAAAAGTGCCAGAAAGAGTAAATATTTGAGTAAATATGATAGATTTTCTTCATATTCCTTTTATAGTATTGGCTACTTAAAGCAAATGTAATAATAATGTGTTTTGAATAGATAATACTGTTGAAATGTGATATACCAGAAATGGATTGGCTTTTATAATGGAGACCTATTAAATGACAAGTTACTAATTCTAAGGCTGTGAAAATGCCCAAATTAAGGTACGAACAAGAGGACTTAACTCCAGAAAGGCTTGATGGAGTCTAGGGTTTCTCTGTCACATGGGAAGGTACATGCTAACATCTGCTCTCCTTCTCTCGGAGCTTCTGGTTTCTGGAGATGCATCTCCAAGCATCTGTATTTGAGCTTTCTCCAAAATGTTCTCCTTTTAGAGGACTCCAGTAAGCTAATTAAGATCCACCTTGAATGGGTAGAGTTACATGTCCATGGAAACGACTTAATCAAGAGGTCTCACCCACAATTGAGTGGGTCACATTTCCATGGTAACAACCTAATCAAAAGGTCCAACCTGGCAATAGGTCTGTCCCACAAGATTGGATTAAAGTAACATGGCATTTCTGGGGAACATAACAGTTTCAAACCAGCACATACCACCCTCTGGACCCCCAAATGCCATGTTCTTTCCATATACAAAATACATTCATTCGGTCACAATATCACAAAAGCCTTAAACTGTTTCAGTAACAATATAAATACAATACAAAGTCAAAAACAGTACAAAATCTCATCAAAGTTCCTACAGGCATGGTCTGTTTTAAGGCAAAATTCTCCTCTGGCTTTGGATCTGTGTAACTCAGAACAAGTTATCTGCTTCCAATATAAAAAGAAGGGACAGTCATACGATAAACATTCCCATTAAAAAGGGAGAAACTAGAAGGAAAACAGGGGTCAAAGCTCCCAAGCAGATTCCAAGACCATCAGGGCAAACTCCTTTAGATTTTAAGGTCTGAGAACCATTTATAGAATGATGTTTCCTCCTCAGGGCTTGAGAAAGAAGCAGTCCCACTCTTTCCAAAAGTTTACAGAGCAGCCCTTCTCTCTACAAACACAGGGTGAAGGTTGGAACATATCCAAGCTTTGGGGAGACCACCTTGTTCTCAGCCCCACCCCCCTCAAGCATCAGGGTGGCACCAGGACTCTCTGCCATTTCCAGGGTACACACTTAACCCCTTCAGAACAGAGGGATGGCATCCAGGCTTTCCCCAATCCCTGCGGAATGTGCTCCATACTCTCTGAGGCCTGAGGCAGGAAAACGCTTCCTGAACATTGGTGAGTAAGGCCTGCCCTCTGCTTCCAGGGCAAACTCACCCTCTCCCACTTGCATGGATGAATCCACTCTCCTGGCCTGAGATTTCCT
>PVIY010016364.1:0-51846 GCA_004026745.1 Myrmecophaga tridactyla
TTAAAGAAAAAGTATATGGGGGGGGGAGGTCATACCCACAAATTGACTGTGTTACATTTGCATGGGAGTAATCCAATCAAAAGGTAATACCCATGATTGAATGAGTCAGTCTCCATGGAAACAATCTTATCAAAGGTTTCCACCCTGCAATATAGAAAAAGGATTGAAAGAAATGGCTTTTCTAGAGAACACGACACTTTCACACCAGCACACCCGCTATGGCCACCAGAATACCATTTGGCATTTAGTTGACCTCCAAAACATCTTTTTATCTTGAATCCATCTCTGTTCGTTTCTCTTTAGTTCATGACAGTTAAAGTAATACTAATTGTCGCTAACATAGTTACAAAAAAATTTGATCAAAGCATGAAAATCAAGTGTTAGTACTTGGTTATAAGATATATAATCCAGGATAGAGTCATATTAACATTTTAAGTATTAACATCAAGAGCATTAAAATTTATTATAGGGGAATCTCACAACACTGAAATGTAATTGTATTAAAGATATGCATTCAGAAAGCATAGTGTGCCAATAACAAGGAAAATTTTGATTCATGGAAGCATGGTAAGACTCACACAATCCAAAACTAGCAGTGCCTTTCCTGGATCAACCTGGGTCATGGAAATTTTTTTTTTGGTGGATTTCAGTATCAGATTCCAATTGTCAAAGCCATGTCCGTAGAAAAAATGGAAGTGGTAGACAGCTTATTCTTCACTTCAGAAAGTCCGATGAAGTTCAGGATTTCTTTTTCAACTGGAAAGGCACATAGTAAATATGGCGACATCTGCTAGCCTTCTCTCCAGGCTTCTTGATTCATGAAACTCTCCCAGTGGTGTTTTCCTTCTTCATTTCTGGCTGTGTGGGCTCTCGTGGTTCTCGTGACTCTGTCAGGGCTCTGTTGTAGCACTCATGGATCTAGTCATTCTGACTCTTAGGCCTAGTAGGCTTAGCCTATCTTTTGCAGAAATAAATTTCATAGGGGCGAACCCCAAAATTGAGGACTCAACCTATTGATTTGGTTGTCCCCACTGCTTGCTAGAATATTAGAAATTCTCCAAATGGGGAATATTGCTGTTTTACCATATTGCCATATTGAATATTGCCCCCTTTCTCCCCATTCCCCCAAGGGGACTTTTTGCAAATACTTCTTTATTCACTGTCTGAATCTCTCTGGGATTTATCAGGGTATCACACAAACCTGGACTAACCAATAAAGTTTCATGCCCTGTTCAAGATTCCATGTACTTATGGTGTTCAGCTAAACTGACTATACAAGTTAAATTAGGAAATGCACTACCTGAAATATAAATTTTGCACCAAGTAAACATCTCTTTACTCTCACACAGAAGTTGAAGTTTTAAAATATGGATCATGTCATCCTTTACCCAGTCTTCTGATACACATCGGTCCTATCCAGATCAGTTTCATTCATGTCTGTACTCAGTGTCTGATCGCTTTTCAACTTTTTGAACAGTTCCTGTGTGGGGTAGTGCTGGCTTTCATAGCTTCAGAGCTCTAACTGTGAGTCTTACGTGTCACATACAAACCTGAAGTTTCTGGGAAAGACCATGTTATATACAAACAGTTCAGTATCTCAGAATTTAGAATTAACAGTTATACCTCCTGAATACATGTGACTGCTGTAAGAGCTTACAATCTAAGACCCTTTACCATAAGCCTAACCTGATAACCCATGCTCTCGACTTTAGTCCACTGAGTTTTTATATTATAGTTAGTCCATATGATTGAGGCACGATAATATTTATCTTTTTGTTCCTTACATTTCATTCAGCATATAGCTCTTAAGGTTTGTATTAGCTAGGGTTCTCTAGAGAAACAGAATCAGTAGGAAGTATCTGTAGATATAAAATTAATAAAAGTGTCTCACATAACTGTGGGAATATAGAATCCAGAATCCATAGGGCAGGCTGTGATGCTGATGACTCCAATGAAGCGTCTGGACGAACTCCACAGGAGAGGCTCACAGGCTGAAGCAGAAAGAGAGCCTGTCTCTTCTGAATCCTCCTCGAAAGCCGTCCGGTGATTAGATTAAGGGTCACTCATTGCAGAAGACACTCCCTTTGATCACAATGCAGTCAGCTGTGTCAGACCAAGTAGGTGTTAAGATTCCTGCCTAATTTTCCCCTTTTCTGTTAGTAAAATAAAGACTAGATTATTTACTGGATTTTTTGTTTTTGGTGGGTGGGAATGGGATGGGTTATGTGTCTTCTAGTTTTGTTGGTTTGCTTTGTTTTGCAGGACCCTAAATTTCCTCCTTTTGTTTCTTTTCATCTTTGCTACCCAAATGTGAAAGGGTACCTCTCCTCCCTTTTTGGCCTTATTTCTCCCCCAGGAGCTTTGCTTTTTGAAAAAATAATACCATTTGAAATTGCTTGACTTTCAAGCCTCTTCCCTGTAAACATTGCACTAATTGGATACTTTAGCAGTATTTTCAGATTTAGGGTGAACTTACTTGGCCTGCTTTTCCTTGCCACAGAATTTTACAGTAGGAGATGTGGATAGGAGCATGAGACATTGTTCCATGAGTTTTTTTTACTTACAGGTATTTGAAATTTATGTTTTCTCTTTCTTCAGATTAGGCTGAAGGTGTGGCTTTTATTTGGTTTTAGTTTTTCGTGGTGTTCTTCATTGCTTTCGGAGGCAATATTAGGAGAGAGAGCAAGGCAACTGCCATTGTCTTTAAGTTCCCAGAGGGTCCCTGGTTATTTTTTTGCCTGTGCTTAAATTGTGAGAGCTGAGCCGATGAATAAACTACTGCTGAAAGGGAAAAACTAGTAAAAAACAAGATGGTAAATAACAGCTCTTTCTGAAAAATACATTACCACTCATAATAATAATTCTGTCAGTACTTTTATAACATTTGGCACTTTACCAAAGCACTGTCAGAAATGCTTTTTCTAATATAATTCTCTCAAATCTGTTTCACAAATGAAGAAATTGTGACTCAGATTAAATGAATTGGTGATGTCGTGCAGCCATTAAAAATGACAGGGCCGAGACTTAAACACATGTTTTTTCTTTGTAAATCATGGGCCTTTTCTGCTCTTCCTCACCATTTGCCCTTGTCAGTGCACATGGAATGTCCAAACTGGTAGACCTGGATTAGGTTTATAATGAGTCTCTTTAAAGTGATATGTGCTATGAACCTTCCAAGCCTAGTTTAGGTGGTGAGTTAATTGCTTTTCTTGTTGATACTTTCTTGACAATTGATTTAACTGTTATTCTTTGCTCTTATTGTACAGGGCCAAGTCATATGTCATTCTATGTCCGAACCCACAAAGGGTCAACACTTTCCCAGTGGTCCCTTGGCAATGGCACCCCAGTCACAAGTAAAGGAGGAGACTACTTTGTATTTTACTCCCATGGACTCCAGGCTTCTGCATGGCAATTCTGGATAGAACTACAAGTAGGAATTTCTCAATACTGCTGGTATAATTGATTAGGTCCCCAGGTGACTTTTAGCAAGTGTCTTTGGTTCAGCATTCTGTCTTTAGGGAAGTACAGAACTAACTGGTTTTTCTCTGCTAGGTCTCAGAAGAGCAGCCTGAAGGAATGGTCACTGTGGCCATAGCTGCCCACTATCTCTCTGGGAAAGACAAGAGATCCTCCCAGCTGGATGTTCTGAAGGAGAAGTTCCCAGATTGGACATTTCCCTCTGCCTGGGTGTGCACCTACAATCTCTTTGTGTTTTAATCTTATGGATGAGTTCTAAGAACATGCCTAGTGGAATACTACATGTGACATGGTTTCTCCATGTATTATGTGGCTGTTTGTGACCTAAGTCAATGAATTTTAATGAGCATGTATTCAAAGAACTTTGTGGGTTAACACTGTTCAGGGCCAAACACGATAAGGGTTATGCTGTGGGGCCATGATGCATGGTTTTTTGACACTTGAACATGCCAGTATTCTGGCACATAAGCACATGTGGATATTGCCACTACACATGTATGTCATTTTATATGACCTTAAGGACAAAAGCCAATGAACCACTTTAATAATTGTCTCCTCAGGATCATGAAAGATATAGAAGGTACTCTTAGACCATTGTTAGTGAGAAAATTTCATTTCTAAGTAAAGCCAAGACCGTTAGTTATATCACTAAGATGTCAGAAAATATCCTTCACTGGGGTAATGATCCCCCTGAAGACCTAACTCTGCAGGTCATTGGAAAGTGAATGTAATTAGGAATGGGTAAGAACCATTGGACCTTAGAGGCCTCAGCCTGTGCTGACAGTTGTGCTTCTTCACGCACCTTCTAGAATGTGCTATGTGTCTTTGTACTGAAGCCCAGAACCCCTGTGATGGGGAGCCCAGGGCTAGGCAGTGACTCACTGTGCTTCCGACAAGTGGTCACTGAGACCCAGTGCTGCTGCTTTCTTGAGATTGTTCTCAATGCCTTGTTTCCCTCTGAAACACCTCTGTTTCCCCTATCTTACCAGTTTGAGAAATGGAGCATTTGTCCCTTTACATTTTCTTCTGGGTTTCCTTCCATAGGCTCTTTATGTTCAGAATATTGTTTGTGCCAGGGAGACTTGAGAAGGTGGTACAAGTACACGACCTTAACTTCTTTTAGGCAGAACTGAGCTGCCTACCATGGCAGCTATTCTGGGGAGGGAGGAGAATGGGAGGTGAGGTGAGGGGGTGGGGATTGGCTGGGTATTTTATAAATATTTATTCTCTGTCCTTTGTTTCATAGGAGTCTTCTGTTACTCGAGATTAATTCTTTAGGACAAAGTTTTACTGTTGCAGTAGGCTCTTATTTTTGTGTTCTCTGGTCAGCTGAATAGATTAATTTCTTGCGGGGCTGGTTTTCTTGAGACTTGAAGATGTGGCTTGTTGGAATGAAACCACTGTATCTAAGCTGTTGGTGGTGTTCAGATCCTCCCATGCTCCTTGGCTCCAGCTTGAAAGGGTTTGGTGAGATCAATGGTAAACTCTGCTAAGTTTTGTTTTCTCCCATTAAAAAAAAATGTGAAAAGTTGGATATATTTTGGGTTTAGCGGAATAAGCCAAAAAAAAAAAAAGTAAAGCCATAGTGTTTTAAAAAAAAAAAGTGGTCTTGGCTTCTCTTGGGTGATAGAGGGAATGAAGAAAGCTTCCTGGAGAAGGGGCATTGCCTGAACAGCAGGACCATAGGAAGTTTGTGTTTCAGGACAAAAACTTTTCTGAAGCTGCTTGTAGTGTGTATAACGTGCTTTCTTAATTATGCTCCTTATATTGCCTGCCTAATTTGACTCCTTAAAAACTGACTGGACCAAAGGGAGACAAGAGGGCCAGTACCGAGTTGCTGGCCATAATGTGTATCGACTCATTGCATACTGGAGCCATTGCATTCTTTGGATTTCCTAGAAACCAATTATTCCCAATCTCAAATGCCTCAAGAATTTGGCTTCTGCCAGATTTATCAGTCGGGCCAGATAATTTTTTAATTTGTCACGTGATATATAGTTTGCTTTATTTATGGCATTTGTGAAATCACAGTTGTGGAGGAAAAAGTAACAGTCATATCTAAACAATGAATTTCAAAATATGGGCATATTTTCTGTTGCTTTGCTTAATCTGAAATAGATTACTACAAAACAGTTTATAGAAAAAAGCAGAATCTCAAGTGTTGAGGACGTTGTATGGAAAACACTGTTCGCTGTGATTTCTTCCTTTGCTAAGGTCTTTTCAGTAATAATCATGGTTTTCTTTTTGTTGGGATATTTTCTTATGTAAACTATTCTCTTTTGTTTTGGTTTTCTTTAGCATTGTGGAGCTTAGATATTGTGTAAGGTCGTTAACAAGATGCTCTCTAGTTTCAGGGCTTAATATTCTGGGAGACTGTTTGATGCCAGAAATGGTCAAGTAATGAAACACATGAATTAAATTCATGGCTCTGTTAATAAGTACACTGTTCTATCAGATCAGTAGCCTCTGAGATGAAAGAAATTAGCCGCCTTTTTTTTTTAAAAGGGTCTCTGATCATTTGAATAACTCATTCTGAAAGGATTTTCTCAAACTAACAACTCCCTAACAAATGCATTATTTTCTATAGCATTTTACTGTAGGTAGCACAGTACTGCATCTTTCAAGGCAAGTGTCTAAAATTGTGATTTTTAAGTAATTCTTAAGATTTACATTGTTGTCTCTATTAACAATGATAGTTATATGAAGAATATCTGTTTCCACAGGTTAGCAGATGTAAATAAGCATAATAAGATTCCTTAAGATGCTGCCACTGAGGGGCTTACAAGCTCATCTGCTGCCTCGGGAAGCCTTAGCTGTAGAAAGAATGATTATGTCTGTCCATTTCTTCTCACTGGTTTGTTGACTTGTTGAAGATAATTGTTGCCTTATAATGTTACTGAAATAAACTTTTAACATACTGGTTGGTATCTTGTAACAGTCAAGCAGATCCATTCCTCTGTAGGACCATATATATCCCCAAGGTTATTATTTCAGGTCCACAGAGCTTTTCAAAGCCTCTCCCTGCACCCCCCACCCCCTGTCCCCTGTATGTACTTAAAAGACCTCAGTGGTTCATGTAGATATAATTTGTTACCTTAATGGGTGATATGAGTAAAGAACTCAAGATGCAAATGTTAGTTTACTTCAGTGACCTATTTGTGGTAAATGTTGAGCTTCAGCCAATTTAGAAATTTTAATTTCACCTCCATTGGCAAAATCACTGAAGGGCTAATGAAGAATGTTCTTTTATTGGTGGCAGTGGTGGTGGTGGGATTTACCTCAGTGGTGCAAGGGTGCTTTAACATCTGAAAATCAGTCAGTGTAATACATGGTATCAGAATGAAGGGCAGCAACATACATGATCATTTTAATAGATGCAGACAAAAATTCTTGCCATCATCCTTTCATGATTAAACTTCCTTGGCCTGAGAAAGTATGTATACAAAAAACCCATAGCTGATGTACTTAATGGTGAAAGACTGGATGTTCTTTCCCTGAGATCAGGAACAAGATAACGGTGTCAGCTCTCACTTCTGTTCAACACTACTGGAGGGTCGATCCAGGGTAACGAGGCAAGAAAGGGAAAGAAATGACATCTAGATGGGAAAGGAATTAAAACTATCTCTAGTCACAGATGATATGATCTTGAATATAGAAAAATCCTAAGAAATCCATAAAGAATTATTAAGCTAATAAATTAGTTTGGCAGTGTTGCAGGGTACAATACTAGTATACAAAAACCAATTGTAGGTTGAGGATCCAAGATGGCTGATTAGGGAGAGGCTGTGTTCACTTACCTCCCAGAAAAACAACTAGGCAGCAACTGGAGCAAAGGTGCTAGCACTCTGGAGATCGGGGGTAATACTTTGCAACACCCAGGAAAGTACAGGATGAACAGATGGAGAGACGCTGTGGTGAGAGGTCGTGAGTAACCCTCCCTCAGCCCTGGCTTTAGGGGTCCATCCCCCACTCTCTGGGCAGAAAGTTTTGGGGTTGCTGATCCCTGGTGGATGGGTAGACTGAAAGGGCAGTGGATGGCCACTCCCAAGAACAGAGCAAAATATAGTCTAGTACTGTTTGACATTTTGGTTGGTGAATTTGATCTGCAGGGTTTGATGGACTCAACTCACCGTGCCCCATGTTGCTACACTATTATCTGGAGCTGACAGCTAAGAATAACCTCCCGTCTGAGGGCTGATTTGAGGTTGCCAAAGTGTGCCATCTGCTGGTGAGGAAAGTGCACCTCTGGGAAAATGTCTAAAAGGCTTTTGGGTGAAGCAAGCCATCTGCTGGGCAGGTTTTGACAAGCAAGAGCATCCAACTTTCTGAGTAAACTCGCCAAGATAATCCAATGCCCAGACATTAGCATAATATCAGATATATTAAGAAACAGGGAGATATGGCCCAATGGAGCAAATCAGAAAGTTAAAGGAGATACAGAAACTGGGACAACTAATCAAAGATGTTGTGCTGGTTTGAAAAGATGTGTGTACCCTAGAAAAGCCATGTTCTAATCATAATCCAGTGTCATGGAAGCAACCGTTTCTTCTAATCTCTATTCATTACTGTAGGTTGGGAATTTGATTAGATTATCTACATGGAGATGTGGCTTGCCCAGTTGTGGGTTTTAACTTTTGATTAGATGGAGATGTGACTCTACCCATTCCAGGTGGGACTTGATTAGTATGCCGGAATCCTTTAAAAGAGGAAGCATTTTGAAGAGAGACAGTCCACCAGCCAGTGAACTTTGGAAATGAAGGAGAATGTCCCTGTGGGAGCTTCATGAAGCAAGAGGCCTGGAGAGGAAGCTAGCAGATGTTGCCATGTCTGCCATGTGCCTTTTCAATTGAGAAACCTCGAACTTCATCGGCCTTTCTTGAGTGACGGTAACCTCTTGTTGGTGCCTTGATTTGGACATTTTTATAGACTTGCTTTAATTGGGACATTTTCTCAGCCTTAGAACTATAAACTAGCAACTTATTAAATTCACCTTTTAAAAGCCATTCTGTTTCTGGTATATTGCATTCCAGCAGCCAGCAAATTAGAACAGATGTTCAAACAAAAAAATCTCCTAAACCAATTCATTGAAATGGCTAAAGAGATAAAGGATATTAAGAAGACACTGGGTGAACAGAAAGAAGAATTTGAAGGCATGCAAAGAAAAATAACATCTTATAGGGATGAAAGGCAGAATAGATTAAAAAATATATATCTTAGAAGCACACAACAGCAGATTTGAAGAGACAGAAGAACAGATTGATGAGCTAGAAGACAGTGTCTGAATTTGGCTATACAAAAGAACAGAAAAGAATGGGAAAAACTGAGTGGGTCTCAAGGAAATGATTGACAAGGTTGATTGATAAGGTTGATTATAACTGTTTAGAAATGGATAGAGGTGATGTTAGCACGTTATGGTATAGTCAATAGTGATGATGTGTGGGTGCGATTGTAGTTGAAAGGGAAAGTTTAAGGCTGTGTATGCCATTAGAAGGAAGACCGGAGGCTGAAACATGAGATTGTGTTTCTTGAATGTTATAGAATTGATTGTGGTGATAAAGGCACAACTGTGTGAATATACTAGAAGATATTGCATCCTTTAGATTGATTTATTGTATGTGAATTTATCTCAAAACTCCTTTAAAAAAACCCAATTGTATTTTTATATATGTGCATTGGAAATCTGAAAAGAAATTAGAATTCCACTTAAGATAGCATCAAAAAGAGTAAAACTTAGAAATTTTAATAAAAGCAGTGGAAGACTTGTACACTGAAAATACAAAACACTGTTGAAAGATTAAAGAAGACCTAAATAAGATATCCCATGTGGATGAATTGGAAGACTGAATATTAAGATGGGAATATTCGTATTGATCTACAAATTCAAGGTAATCCCTATCAGAATATCAGCTGCTTTTTTGGGGCAGAAACTAATCTTGATCCTAAAATTCACATGACAATGCAAGGGGACTGAAAATAACCAAAACAATCTTGAAAAAACAAAATTGGAGGATTTGCACTTGCAAAACTTAGTTCAAAGCAATAGTAGTCAGGAATGTGTGGTACTGGCATAACAACAGACATATAGAACAGTAGAATATAATTAAGAGTCCAGAATAAAACCTGTATATCTATGGTCAGTTGATCTTTGACAAGAGTGCCAAGACAATTTAATGGGGAAACGAATAGTTTTTTTTCAACAAATGGTGCTGAAACAACTGGATATACACATGCAAATGAATGAAGCTGGATCCTTACACCATATACAAAAATTAACTCTATGATCAAAGACCTAAATGTAAGAGGTAAAAGTATAATACTCTCAGGAGAATATACAGGTATATACATTCATGACCTTGGTTTATTAGATATGACACAAAAAGCACAAGTCACAAAAGAAAAAATAAATTGGGCTTCATCAAAATTAAAAACTTTGTACTTCAAAAGACAAGTCAAGAAAATGAAATGACAAGCTCACAATGAGAAAATATTTTCAGATCACATATCTGATAAGGGTCTAGTATGCAGAATATGTAAAGAACTCTTATAAGTCAACAATAAAAAGGCAACCCAATTAAGAAATGGGCAAGGATCTGAACAGCTTTTTAAAAAGATATACAAATGGCTAATAAGCATATAAAATAGTGTGCAGCAACATTAGTCATCAGGCAAATGTGAATCAAAACAATAGCAAGATACCACTTCACACCCATTTGGATGGCTGTAATCAAGAAGATGGACAATAAATAATGTTGATGAAGTTGTGAAGATATCGGAGCCTTCATACGTTGCTGTTGGCAATGTAAAAATGATGCAGCCACTTTGAGGGTTTGGCATTTCCTCACAGAATTAATAGTTACCAGATGATCCAGCTGTTCCACTCCCAGAGAGAACTGAAGACATATGTCCACACAGAAGGTGCATGAGTGTTCATAGAGGCATTCATAATAGTAAGAAAGTGGAAACGATCCACATGTCTATGAGCTGGAAAATGGATAGACAAAAATGTGGTCTAGCTATATACAGTGCACTATTATTTAGCCATAAATATAAATGAAATACTGACATACATTGCAAGTGGCTGACCTTTAAAATATTATGCTAAGTTGAAGAAGCCTGACAAAAAATGACATATGTATTATATAGTTGTATTTATATAAATGTCCTGAATAGGCAAATCCATAGAGGCAGAGTAGATTTAATGCTTGCCAGAGGCTGGGATGTGGTGGAGGGAAGGGGAATAAAGATGCAATGGGATTACTAATGAGTACATAGTTTCTTTTTGGGAGATGAAAATATTCTGGAATTCGGCCAACTGATGATTGCACAACTTTGTGACTCTATTAGCCACTTATAAAAAGTGTGTTTTATATTACATCACTTAAAATATTCTTATTTGGAGCATGTTTTCTATTTTTGCCTAGCTTTACGAAGAGTATTATTAAAAAGTTTTACAGGCAGCTGTGGTCGTTGTGTTAATGATCATGAGCTAAAATGATTCTCTGGAGTGCTCGGTGCCCACCACTCTCTAAGATTGTTCCATTCCATCAACATGTCTGTTATGGAAATATCTAAGTTTTTGAAGCGTGACCCTGCCTGTTGGCAACAGTTGCTTATACTGGGGTTGGGCACAGACCTAATCTGGCTCAGTCAGATACTTTGCTAGGAATCCTGGATTTGGAGCTAGGGAAGAGAACAAGTCTCTTTTGATAAGTGAACTGTAATAGTATAACCTGGGATCTGTTGGTAGCCAAATTTTCTACTTTTGTGGCGCCAAGACACAGAGGAAGTAATCTGCAGAGAGAAAAGAGAACAATGAAGCATAGCACGAATGTCGTTATTGTTGGAGTTCCTGGTGTCAGCCATTCTTGAAGCCTATGATAATCCTTACCTTGAGTTCTATGAAATATCCTTGGGAGAAAGTAGTTTTTTGTATCAGTTTGAAGAGGGTTTCTATGAAATGCAACTAAAAAAGCCTTAAATAATACATTCAATTAAAAAATAGTCATAAATCAGGCACTGACTCTTACCTGTAAGAGAGGCAGACATAGACACTGTACCATCAGAGGCAGTTTTATATATAATCTTACTATATTCAAGAAAATGAAGATTGCCTAGCAGGTATTTGATGGTGACAACCAGATTCTTTAGTGTTTCTCAACTGGGGGCAATTTTGCCTCCCTCCTCTAAAGGCATTTTGCAATTTCTAAGGATGTTTTTTTTATCACCACTGGGGCTGGGTGCTACTAGCATATAATGGGTAGTGGCCAGGGATGCTGCTGAACATCCTAAAATGCCGAGGACAGCCCCCAGAACAATGAATTTTCTGATACCAAGTGTCAATAGTGATAAAGTTGAGGAACCCTGCTTTAGAGATGAGTGTAAAAGTGTTTGGGAGAGGCTTTAATCAAGACACCTGAAGGAAAAATTGATTTTAGTTAAATGGAAACAATGCTTTTCTTCCTTCAGTGATTTCTTGACTTTTACAGAGGTTATTTCCAGAGACCTTCAAAAAGCCTCAGATTTAAAAAAAAAAAAAAGGATACTTTTGTGCATACCACTGAGTTATGAATCATATTTCTATTATAAATGAGATTTACTTTGTGTATCTTCATACCACTAGGTTACGTGCTATTTCAGCAGGTTTGCCTGCAGTTTGTATGTTGTAAAAAAGGCACCTAGCCAAGGAGTGAGTTGAGGGTTGAACCTTAGCCTAGCCTCCTCTTGCTCTGAAACAGAGCTCTATCTGCTTAGAAGGGTTCGCTTTTTCTGATTTTCACAAAGGGACTGAATAGGATAGCAGTATTTCTTCTTTTAAGTAAGATAATGGGCAATATTTGCACTTATTAGCATAATATTGCTAATTCTTAAATCTAATACATTCCTGTGGCCTTTGGCAGCCTAGGACACTAAAACATCTTTTGGTATCAAAGGAGTAGGGATGGTGCTATTGCAAATACCCAAAATGTGGAATCGGCTTTGGAGTTGGGTTATGGGTAGATGCTGGAAGAATTGTGAGGTGCTAGATGGAAAAGCTTAGACTGCTTTGATAGAAATAGGGACACTAAAGGTATTTCCAATGGAGCGTGAGATGGAAACAATGAATGTATCATTGGAAACTGCAGGAAAGGTGATCCTTAAGTAGCAGAGAACTTTGTGAAACAGATCTGATGTCGGATGGACGGCAGAACTTGAAAGTGATGAACTTGGATATTTAGTTGAGATTTCCAAGCTAAGTGAGGAAAGTGCAGCCTGGTTTCTTCTTGCTGCTTATAGTGAAATGCAAGAGAAAAGGTATAAATTGAGAACTGAATTCCTGGGCACAAAGAAACTAAAAAATTGATTGCTTGGAAAATTCTTAGTCTCTGGAAATGGACTCCCCAAAGAATGGTGCTCCACGTGAAGGTTGTGAAGGTTTAATTGAACCTGGAACCATTCAGCAATTTCCATGCAGGACAGGATTGGAAATGCAGTTTATCCAGTAAGGATCTGTGGAAAGTTCTTTTCACTGATGGTTTGGATCCCTGTGAGCTACATGCAGAATTGGCAGGTTGTTTTTGCATAATATGTATGAACTGAACCACCATCAGCCTGAACTAAAAGGGACAGAGAAGGGACAAATTGAAGGAAAAATCACTTTGGGGCAGAACCATTGAAGCTGACAGGTATGTGGAACAAGTGAGTCTGCCCTGGCGTTTGGAGAGGGTGGGCCTTCCACTCTGATGTTCAGAAGAGTGCTGCCACATGTTCTTAAATTGAATCCATTCTTTTGGTTGTGAACCCATTGTTTAAGTCAACCCATTTCATGGTATTTGCTTGGGCAGCTTAGGAAACTGAAAAATGGCTTATTCTTTGATTTTCTTTTATTGAACCACCTTTGCATTCCTGAGATAAATCCATTTGGTTATTGGTGTACAATCGTTTTAAAATACTGTTTCATATAATTTGCTAGTATTTTATTGAGTCTTTTTGCATCTATATTTTATATGGGAAATTGGTCTGTAACTACTTGTAGTGTCTGGCTTTAGTATGATGGGTGATGTTGGCCTCATAGAATGAGTTAGGAAGAGTTCCCTCTTCATTTTTTGGAAAAGTTTGAGGATTGATTTAAATTCTTCTTTGAATGTTTGGTAGAATTCACTAGTGAAGACTTCTGGTTCTGGACTTGTCTTTTTTTTTTTTAAAAGCCTTGCCTGATCTGGCTCCTGCCTCTTCTGGCAACTTCCTCTTCACTCTTCTATTCCTAGATTACAACTACAGTAATGCTTGCCTTTCCATTCTGCCTGCCTGGCATTTTTCTTTCTCAGTCTTTGACTTTGAACCAGGTGCTCTGACTGGAAACCTCTTTTTCATTGGCTGTGAACTTTTTGTTGTTGAGAGTTTTATTGTTTGTTAAAAAGAGAAGGTTTACAGAAAAATCATGCAAAAAATAGTTCCCATAAACCCTGCTTCAGACACATGTAGTTTTCCCTATTGATACTTTGCATTAGTGTGGTACCTTTGTTCCATTTGATAAAAAATCTTATTGTGATTATACTATTTACTGTAGTCCATGGGTTATAGTAGGGTTCACTGTGTTGTACAGTCCTATTTTTTTAAAGTTTTATTCTAGAACATATATATTTCCCATTTTAACCAGGTTCAGATATTTAATGCAGTGGTGTTAATTACATTCACAATATTGTACTACCATCCTCACCTGGTTGGGATGTACCTTTTAAGAATTAACTGCCCTACTCTATCCCCACCTCAACCCTAGTAAACTGTAGTCTAGTTTCTGGCTCTGTGAAATCTGTTTGCTCTAATTTTATTTCATTTCAGTCTTTGATTCATTTTGAGTTAATATTTGTATGTGGTGTGAGGTAGATGTTCCCTTCCATTCTTTTGCAAATGGATATCTAATTTCACCAGAACCATCTGAAGAGACTATTCTTTTCTCATTGAGTGGACTTGGCACTCTTACTAAAAATCAGTTGGCCACAGAGGTGAGTGAAGGTTTATTTCTGAACTCATTCCATCAGTGTGTTTGTCCTTGTGTCAAAACCATGCTGCTTTGATTACCATAGCCCTGAAATAAGTTTTAAAATCAAGAAGTGTGAGTCCTCAACCTTGTTCTTTTTCTAGATGCTCTTGGCTATTTGGGGCCTTTTACTCCTTCCATTTGAATTTGGTGATTGTCTTTTCCATTCCTGATAAGACTGTTAGAATTTTAATTGGAATTGCAGTGAATCTGCAAATTACTTTGGGTAAAATTAACACCTTAATATTTAGTCTTCCAATCTCCAAATGCTGAGTGCCCTTCCATTTATTTAGGTCTTTGAATTCTTTTAGCGATGTTTTATAATTTTCGGTGTGTAAATCCTTAACATCCTTGGTTAGATTTATTCCTCAATGTTTATTTTATTTGCTATTACCAATGGATTTTCTCTTCATTTCCTCTTCAGATTGCTCATTACTAATATATAGAAACACTACTGATTTTTGCATGCTAATCCTGTAACTCTATCATTTAGTTGAATTCATTTATTAGTGGTAGTGATTTTGTGATTTCCAGGATTGTCTGTATATAGGATTATGTCATTTACAAACTGAGAAAGTTTTACTTCTTCCTTTTCAATTTGGATACTTTTGATTTCTTTTTTATTGCCTAACTGCTGTGGCCAGAACTTCCAGTACAATGTTGAATAACAGTGGTGGCAGTGGGCATCCTTATCTTGTTCCTAATCTTACAGGGAAAGCCGTCTTTCACAATTGAACATAATAGCTGTGAGTTTTTCATATGTGCCCTTTTATCATGTTAAAGTTTACTTTTCCTAAGTTTCCAATTGTTTTTTTTTTTATCAGTCATGAAGGGGTGGTGGATTTTGTCAAATCCCTTTTCTGCACCAATCACATGATCATGTGTTTTTTCCCCCCTTCTCTGTTCTATTATGGTGGTGTGTAACTTTAATGATTTTCTTAAGTTGAACTGTCCTGTCTACCTGGGCTAAATCCTGCTTGGTTATGGTGTGTGATCCTTTTAATAAGCTCTTTGATTAATTTTGCTGGTATTTTATTGAGGATTTTGCTCTACACCCTTAAGAGTTATTGATCTGTAGTTTTCTTTTCTTCTGGTATCTATCTGGCTTTGGTAGCAGGATGATGTTGTCCTCACAGAATGAGTTAGGTAGTGTTCCCTCCTCTTCAGTTTTTGTAAGTGTTTAAATAAGACAATTCTTGGAATGTTCATTTAAAGTCACCTGTGAAATGATCTAGTCCTGGGATTTTCTTTGGTGGAAGTTTTTTTGATCATTGATTTAATCTATTTTTTGTTGGTCTCTTTTGACCCATGTTTTTGTGTGTCATTTTGGTAAGTTGTATGTTTCTAGGAATTTGCCAGTTTGTTGGCATTTTGTAATCCTTTTAATTTCTACAAGATTAGTAGTAATAGCCCCGCTTTCATTTTGGGTTTTAGTTATATGTGTCTTCTTTTCTTTGTCAGCCTGCATAAATAAAGGTGTATCAACTTTATTGATCTTTTCAACAAAGCAAATTTTGGCTTTGTTGATTCTCTTGATTGTTTTCTATTTCATTTATGTCCACTCTGTATTATTTCCTCTCTTCTAGCTTTAGGTTCAGTTTGCCTTTCCTTTTCTATTTCAGATGTGAAGTTATGTCATTGATTTGTATATATTTTTTTAATGTAGGGCATTTATAACTACAACTTGCTCTCTGAGCACTGCCTTCCTTGCATCCTGTTAAGTTTTGATATGCGGTGTTTTTGCTTTCCTTTGTCTCAAGGTATTTCCTAACTTCCCTTTTAATTCCTTTCTCTGTTTAAGAGTGTGGCGTTTAATTTCCCTTGAACTCTGGCTCAACTCAGTGATGATATCCCGCTTTCCACCTGCCTGTAATCCTTCTCTGCCTCGGCAAATTGTGGGGTAGAGGACCCAGATGTGCATCCTGAGCGTCTTCCAGGGAGCTAGTTGGGGCCAGTGTACAGATAGCAAATGTTTTCTTCAGTGCACCAACAGTCAGGCCTCAGGGAGGAAGTGGGTTGCCGAGCCACCACTGTGGGTCTCACAAACTGAGGGAAGGGGAATGGCCTGGGCAAGTCAGTATTTCCTGTGGCTCTCCTGATATTTTTAGTTCTTTTTTACTCTCTGATTCTGCATTCTTGGAGTTTTTCTATAGTTTTGATTGTCCTCCCAAGGTTTGGAAAAGTTGATTCTGATGAATTCTGCTTGTTTTTCTGTTTTTAAGTGGGGCTATTAGCCATGGGTGTCTTATTTCACCATCTTGCTGACATCACCCTGTAATGAGGCATTAGTAAAGGGGAGCCCAAACCCGGCAGCAGCGTGGAAGGCCTATCTTGACTAAAGCCAGTGTTCTTAAACCTTGCTGGGATGACAGCTGTTCTCCCTATCCATGGATATCTGATTAATAATCTTATAGTGCTAAATGAAAATGTTTATCTCAGTCAGTCCCACAGCTTCCTTTATATATAACTGAGAAAACTGAAACAATATGATCATGATCCAGGATATAACTGTTAACCAGCTAGTACTGAGTACTGTTTTAGAAGTTTGTATAATGCTATGGTAACATGAAATAAGTATAAATGGGAAACGAAGAAGCAAAACTAGCATTTGTACATATTTACAAAGCAATCAATTGAAATAACCAAATTAAGAGTTCATTAAAGAGATGAGATGCCAGATAAATGTAGAGACTATTGTTAATCAGCCTATTTCCTCCTACAGCCAAAACTTACCTCCGAGTAATACTCCATTTTTCTCCACGTCAAACTCCATAGTACATACAGTTTGGCTGTGATTCCAGGTTGTGATAATCAGTTAATTCCTTTTCCTTTTCCTGCCTCCTTTGACTGGCTCATGATGGGCATGTGGCCATTTGCGCACATCAGGCATAGAATTTCTATTTGTATTTTGGGGAAGGAGAACCTCTGGATTTTTATGTCGGGGGAGGTGAACCTGGGTTCCTGCTATCTTCTTGCACTACGTTTGTTGCAGGAAGAAGTGGAAGCAAGAGTTGGAGAAATCAGGTTGTAGTTACATTTAACAAAGTCTTATCCCCTGGACTTTTTAGTTGTGTGTGCCCTTCTTAAAGTAGCTTGGATTGGGTTTTCCTGTAGCCAAAAGAATCCTAACTGATGAAATAATTCAACAGTGAGCAGCATGTTTATTTACTGCTTAACCAGTTAGAAATTAAAATGAAAATTTTTAGGAGATCCACTCAAAGCAGCAATAAAATAATAGGAATAGTCATTATTTTAGGAACTATCTGTTGTTTTTTCTCATGAGATTTAGGTTCATTGCAGAGCCATCTCATGAGATTCAGGTTCATTGCAGAGCCATCTCTTAGAGATTTCTAGTCTCCTACACAAAGTTTTGTTTGCTTGGTGGAGTGCAAATGGTATTTGTAATTTTGTATCATTTTTTCCCCATTATATTGTGAACCTTTCCCACTGTTAGCAATTCTTTATAATCTGAATATTTTTCAGTTATTTGTTAGAATCTTCTATTGCCAGGCATTTAGGATGCTGGCAACTCTTAATGCTCCTATTTGAAATAATTCTGCACAAAAATAAATATTTTAAATCTGCCAGGATTTCTAGTTATTTCTTAAGGAAAATTCTAAGAGGTAGAATTATAAAATGAAAAAATATTTTTATATAGCATTTGATACATATATTTTTACTGTTAACTATGAGATAAATAGAAGCTCATGTAACACTGTTTATTGCATATATGAACATATAAACACACACATCCCCAGGAAAAGAAATACACGTTACAGAAGTAGCAGCAACTTTAAGAAGCAAAGATTAAATCTAACCCTAAAAATCTTGTTTTGGTATCAGCAGGTAATTTAAATGTATTTAGTAAACTTCAAATAATTAAACCAAGTCTTTAAATCCATTGGTTAAGATTATGGCTTAAACACTTAACAAGGCAGAGTTAAAGTATACAATAAATTAATTACCAGAGAGGACTTTTCTGTAAACTTGCCAGATTTTTCTCCTTAATGTTGCCTTCTCTTTGGTTTTCAACTAACTAATACTTTGTAGAAGAAAAAAGATTCATTCATGGCCTAATTCACAGGTAGTAATAGTTAACTTATTGGTGCCCTGCTTTCAGGAGTGCCACATGAATCCAGAGCATAGTGTTTATTCAGGATATTTGAAAAGATCACAGCTGTTTACAATGGTAAATAGTTTTATTGACTGGATATACACACCAAACACAAAAATAATTCTGGTTCTTCTCCCAACAGACCAGGACAGGAGAAGAAATTTCAGCTTAGTTTCTTGCTGGGCTACATGTCCTCAAATGGGCAACATTGTCTTCCATCTCATGATTTATTGAAAGATGATCCTGAAACAAAGACTTAAATAAAAGTAGCACCAGAAGGACCAGGTACCAGTAACCACATATTCCCCCTGATCAGGAAATTTCTTATGTGAAAGTAAATTATCAAACTCTGTTTTAAATACAGTTTGATGAATTTTGAGCTAAACAATTTCAAAAATTTTGAGTTTGCCTACAAAAGAAACCTAGACATTCACTTTAAAAAAAGCAAGGACAGGACCAAATTTTATTTCTAAAGTATAATTGCACTGTGGAAAGAGAGGCTGTTATACATAGTGGTATGAATTTGGTCCACATCAAATACATTGTTGTTATAAAAATAAGTTTTTGTAAAAAATAACATTGCATTCCTTTGTTCAAATTGCACAGTACAAACTATCTAAATATCTAATACTGTTATAAGGTTAATTAGAATTACATAAGATATACAAGTTAAATAAGTTTAGTCTGAAGCAATTAAGGAGTACACAGTTATGTTTCCATAATGTATGAAAATTAAAATTTAAGTCATATCTAGAAATACATAAAATATTTAAAAAGTTACAATGAAGAATGCATTGTTTACATGTTTAGTAGCCGTGATAATACAGGATTCAGCAGACTATTTACATAAAAGTCCATTTTATTCAATTTACAAAAGCAATAAATAACAGTTTGCACAAACGTGTTTCATGATCGTTGTGACCATTTTTGTCTTTATGACCAAGCCAATATACTTGTCTTTCTTTACAAAGACTGTTCCTATTTGGGAAGACGAGCAAGTATTTATGATAGCCATGCAGAATCCAGCGTACAATCTTACAAATTATATAATACAAGCCCTAAAAATATGAATAGTGCCACTGAGTATATTTACACAAGTATTCACATAAAGATACTTACAGTTCTTTGATACAAAATAGTGGTATCTAACCTAACAGCATAATTGATAAGAACCCCTCATATCTCTGCCCACATTGATCCAGCAGTGATCAAGTTTCTTAAAACAGGCACATTAAGCCATAATGTGCAGGGTAGGTATCTATTCAAGACAGCCAATCAGGGAGCAAATTGGGAGCTCAGCTACCTGATGAGCTAGAACAAGCACCTTTGCATTTATTTTAAAAAAGCAGTCTGGATACACAATGAACCATAAAATATATAAGAAGCTATAAGTACTGAAAAAGTAAGCTCAAATGGGACAAAATGATTTCTGTGATTTCAGAGCCACCAACCTTTAGGAATAAAACCAAAATATTCTCATGTACATCTGTGCAATAATCCTTTATTACTTCCTACTGTAACTTAAAAAGTTTTATGATCATTTATTTGATATCACATTTTTATCAAACCAAATAGATGTTTTGGAGCAGAAAGCGTTAAAATCAAATCATCTCTGAGCTGAGTCCTTCCCTCCCCGCTTTAAATCATCCGTCCTGGTCACAGTGTACTCAGTTGAATGCTGCCTCTAACTAATACTGCCCGTAGTGGGATACTTCATTGTTGTTAGGACACAGAACAGTCGTAAGTCCCATCCTGAAAAGATTCCTCCTCCTCTTCTCGTGCTGTGTCCTCCGCAATCCGGCTGGCTGTACTGCTACCCCCGCTCTCACCCTGGGGGATGCTTCCGTGGCCTGAGGAACCCCTGCTGTCCTCTGCCCGGGGGCTAGTCTGTTCAGGAGTTTTACCCACAGTTACAGGCTGGAAGGCTTCAGGCTGAACCTGTTCTTCTGTTATTTCACTGAGCTTCTGCAATTGTGGCTTGATGATGTTTAAAAATGGCTTATATCCAGGGCTAAGTAGAGGAAAAGGAAATTAGCACTCATATACAAAGAGGTGAATGCTAGATATGAGGAACTGAGTGAGAGATAAATGGCTTTTTGGGTCCTGGCCAAGACAGAGGGGGATTGTGCATAAGCCTAGGCATAGGTCTTAAATTTCTGAGCACAAGGAACAAAGATTCACAATTTTTATCTTTGTCCAGTTTTACAATTAAAAGTCATATTCAAGAACCAATAGAATGTTAGGATTGAATAAAAGGACCTTCAGAGAGCATCTAACCTAAATGTATTTGATAAGGAAGGAAAACTAAACCCACATAAGTAGCCCCTAATCTAGAGCTAATTGGTGATGAAGATGGCTAGAATCCAAGGCTCTTAATGCCCATTTTTTACATTTAATTGCTAGTAATTGCTGTTAAATTCACATAGATCTTAAATTTTTAGCTTATTACCTTAAAAATCTCATGTTCCACTCTAATCCAAGATCATTTGTACTGCATCAATATGAGGTCAGTGACATGTTCATAGGGAAACGATAAACTGACCAACACTGTACGCTTGCTAATATTACCCAATCTCAGTGGATGGACACAGAATGGTTACGAAAGAAAATAGCCTTAAAAATAAAAACATTATTATATCTACTAATCTAAATTCCAAAATAAGTGAACTACAACTAAGCCTTAATGTCTGAAGGGATAGGATTCTCCAAAGGACACCATGATAGCAAGCCTAAGAAATCAACACTTACCAATCTGTAGAGGCCCATCTGTCCACAGCTTGTAGCCCTGTCTTTATGTTCTGTAACATCTCTCCATCTACCTCTGTAGACTGTATAATAACCAAAATCTGGTTGATTACTGAGGATTCTCTAAGAATCAGGCCTATGACAATGCACCAGTCCAGACATCCTGCCTCCATGAAGATATGTAGCAAATACCTATATAAATCCAGAAACAAAATGATCTATACTATGAAGAATTTACAGGTAATACAAAAAGGCAGTGTTTATCAGTAAAGTAGCCCCTGTAGCCTATTTGCCCCAATACCCTAAACAAGCATTCTGTGCTGTCAAATAGCTAAAAAAAAAACTCACCGAAGCTGGACCTGGGATTTGTGAGGCCCCTTACTCGCCAACTCCATGGAGATGTGTTCTAGCTCTGACTGAGTTAAACTGAGCGTAGAAAAATTTTCATCCACCACTGTCCAGTCCCCATCCACCATGGAGCTACTTTCAGTCAGGTCCGTGGCTGAACCAATGCTGCATTCATCACCTGATCGAGGAATTGCCAAAAGTTATAAACTAGCTCCACGCAGAAAATATGTTTTCCTTTAACTAGAATTTGATCAAGTCTTAAGATTCAACTACTAATTTCAGAAAATACAAAGGACCCTGTTAAACTAAACCACAGAGATATAATCCACAAAACACAGGACAAACAACCAAGCTTTCTTCAATGAATAAATTAAAGGGGATGGGGTAGAGATTTGGCAAGAGTAGAGATGGGGATAGACAACAATCCCTTCAAAAGATAATTTAAAAACACTGTCGATCACAATGTGTGAGCCTTACTTGGATCTTAATTCAAACAACAGAAAAATTATCACATTAATGAAAAATAATGGTTAAATTTTTGTAGGGTAACAGCACTAAAATTATATATTTTAAAAGGGAGTCCTTATATTTTACTTGAAATATTTACTTGTGACAGTTCTGATGCCTGAGATTTGCTTCTAAATAACACAGGAAGCAGGGGAGTAGGCGGAATAGATAGAACAAGTTGCCGTGAGTTGGTAATTATTAAAGCTGGGTGATGGATACATAGGGAGAGGGATTCACTATACTGTAGTTTTTTAACAGGTTTTTTTTTTTAAACGGTAATGGCAGCTATATGCTGCCCACACACAGCAGAAACTCATGATGAATTACAGAAACTCAAACATTTGGCAAATGCTTTAGTCATTAAGAAAAAAACAGCAGAATTCGTACAATTTCTTTTGAAGCTCCTGTAATTATATAGTCCTATGCTGATGTAAATCATTTCAAAACCTCTTTAGTTTGCAGTGTATTTACAACTATGAAGCAGGCTCTGACACATTTTCTGTAAAGAGCCTGACAGTAAATATTTTAGGTTTTGCAGGCCAAGGACAAAATCAACAGTATTATGTAGAACTTACAACAAGAGAAAAAACAAATTTCCATACATTTTTAATGATAAAATTTTGAAAAGTTAAAATAATATTGTATAACTTTTTTTACAATACAGGTATACTAAGAATGGCACTCTTGGAGATAACTGGATTTTGTGGGAATCAAAGTCAGTGTTTCCTTACCATCAAAATGGACTGCAAAAGCTCATCTATTAATGCTGATCTGTAACAAGATTTTACCTATTTCATCTTTTCAGAGAGATAAATACTGCCAAATATCACTCCAAGAATATAATTTTATATGAGCATACTCATCGCTTGGAAGGCATTTCTAGAATTTTATTAGACTCTTCTCGATAATTATGTTTTGGCATACCATTACACTGCAGATTAATCACTTCTAAATAGATTGTGAAATATGAAAATTTCCTTTCCAATTGCGTGAAAGTCTGCAGAATACTGCTGGAACTGAGTTTAGGCTTCGAATATCCTCTACAAATATGCATAGCGATGGAAAGTTTGTTTTAACTTTGACAGCATGGGAAGTATTTATTATAAAGCAGCTTGGCACTACTTGTGATTCAAAAATGTTGTCATCAAAATGACTACCACAGTATTGCATTGTAATTTTAAGTTCAGTTAACTAAGAAACATTATCAAGTCTGCAGCCAAAAGCTAATTCAAAGCCATTCAGTGTTCAGTAACGGCTGCTGAGAACCATTTTTTCCCATTCAGACAGAACAAATAAACATGAAATAACAAATATAAAAGCACTGAAATCATACAGTGTCTGCTCTCTGACCAAAACAGAATTAAATTAGAAATCAGTAACTGGAGGACAACAAAAACTCCCCAAACACTTAGAAATGAAACAATACACTTCTAAGTAATTTACAGGTCAAAGAGGAAGGCTCACAGAAAATTAAAAAAAAAAAAATGAATGAATGAAAATGAAAATGCAACATAGCAAAATTTGTAGGCTGTAGCTAAAACAGTGCAGAGGGGGAAATTAATAGCACTAAATGCTGACATTAGTAAAGAGGAAAGGTCTTGCCGCAGAAGTCACGGGCACTCACTGAAGTAGCTATCTCCCAGTCTTCACCTACACCACCCCACCACCACCATCCAAGCCCTTGTATTGTTTGAGTCAGCAGTATTTCAGTGTTTCAGTATGTTTCCATTCCATAACCTGGGAGAGATGTTAAGTCTAATGAAAAGGCCCCACCAGACCTTAAATCTGGAAACCAGGAGTAAGTAGCCCCAGATGCTAATTGAGGCAGGAATTCTCAGTGTGCCCTCTCCTTTAAGGTGGATAAATACCATACTCAAATGGCTTAGATTTGTCTCTCTGATGTGAAGTGGGGCATGCAGAGCTGCCCTCTACTGACCCTGGCCTGGACAGTTTTGGGCCCCTCCATCACAGCCTTGATGGGATCTCTTCCCTGCTCTTTTGGAACCTTCCTACTGTGAAAGTAATAAAGAGGTCATTTGCTACAAGTTTTCTGTTGTGCCTTGAGTCTGTGTTCCCATGACACACCATGGAGCAAATCACTCCACAGGTCTCATATCAGTAACCTATGTTCCTAACTCAAGAAACTGGAAAAACAGCAAAATAAACCAAAAATGAGAAGAAATGAAACTGAAAATAAAATCAATGAAACACACATTCTTTGAAAAAATAAAATTGATAAACCTCTAGTAAAGGAGTGACAAAGACAAAAAGAGGGAAGACATAATATCAGGAATAATATGACAGATTCCAATATTTTCTTCAGAGTACCTGCTATGAGTAACACAATGAATAACCATGGCTTTAACTTCCTTACACTTTCATAACTCCCAGCTTAGCCTTTTTCTGCATTACACATGTTTTACCACCACAGGGAGAAATACATCTTCAGCTGATTAACTTCAGGTTATACTAAGTCAGTGTTTTCCAAACTTCTTTAAAAATATTCTTGCCTGTCTGTAGTTGTTCACACAGACCATTCAGAGTGACTAGTGCAGCAGTCACTTCAGACTTGACACTGAATAAACAGCAGGTGAGTAGTGTTAGTGATGTCTACTTACCAAGAGCTAAGAAAACCACTTGAAATCATTTGCCTTGTTTTCTTAATTGACCATGAATGATGCTCCCAAGGCCCAAAACTCTACTGCAGAAAGGCTAATAGTTTTAAGTAAGTTTATTTTCTCTGGATACATTTCTTTGGCTACTGCAATCAAATATGATTTAATCAACTCACCATCAGTAAGTGATCTTCCTTGCTTGGCTAACAGATGAGCCATTTAGCAACTTACTTCTGTAATAGTCTCACTTTTTACTTTTGTGAAGAAATTTCGCTGTAATGAGATCTCCTTTTTAAATTTCCTAAGTTTTCTGACTGGCTTTCCTGTGAGTTGGTGATATTATGAGGTAACCTTCACCCGGTAATGTTGATGTAAACTATTTTTTAGCTTATATGTTATTGAGTAATAATGTCTGCATTCCAATTAACAAAATAACCTACACTCCACTGTACCTTAAAATGCATGGCATTTGAAGCTCTTTTTTTTAACATGATGGGTATACATTGGTAATAAAAAAAAAATGTGCTATGGTAATTAGTATGGCGCTTGAAACAACCTTGAGGTTTTTTTTGTTTTTAAGAGAACAATTTCTTGTTATAATCAACCACAAATACAAGATTCCACTGAAACTGGAACTGACAGAATATGTTGAACATATTTAAACTTTTAAGGGAAATAAGAAGTGGGTTAAACAAAGTCAGTGAGAGATGCCCAAGACTGGTTTGGAATAAACAAAAAGGGCTGGATATCTTCTGATCCCTCCCAGCAGTTACTCTGCCCTCATTCTCCCATCCATCTCTCTTCTGAAGCATCTACTAAACCAAATGCTCCTTCCTCCATATTGTAGTTGTTGGACAACCCAACAAAGTATTACCTTTGGACATGATACAAGGCCAAGAGGAAAGTTTATTGATTTCATTCAAGGGTAGAAAGTAAACATACTCAACCCAGCACACTGGTTATCATCTATGTAGTGTCAACACACGTAGTAAAAATTTTACCAGATCAGAGCTGTTATAGGCAACCTGTAACCTGTTATGTTGCCCTGTAGCTAAGTCAGTGTGTCCAATTTGCTATGCTAAATTACCAAAGCAGCAGAATACATTTTTGAGCTTCAGATTTTTTATATACCTCTAAGAGGACATTGAAGATGAAGAAACTACACATCAGAAACCTAGACATTAGGGAGGCACATTAATCTCCCGATTACACTGATTATAAAGTGTACCCTAAATGGCTCTTCCTGGAGACACAGAGATGTAAAAAGGAAACATTAAATGTCAGAGCATTTATGAGGGGAGGCAGGTAAGAGGGTTTCCTACCTATAAGGCCAACACATTCATATTTAAAGAGAAGTCTGGGCTGAAAAAAAAGATATATATATATATATATAATAAAAAACCCAAATCAAAGGAAAAAAAGGTTTCATGCAACATGGTATTAAAAAGTAAAAGGAACACACTAAATGCACAAACTGGTGGCAAGTCAGTCCATAGCCTGTTGTGATAGGTCCTTCCAAAGTCAATCGGTCTTCTTCTCATCTGTTATCTCAAGGTTATTTACAGATATGGTAACTTTAACAAGAGTGTCTCATGGGAGGGTGGGCAGGCGTCCATCACTGGTTTCAGGATCTGTCTGTGCCATGTAGGCATCCAATTATGCATCTAGGTGTCCTTTCGTTTTCAACATACATGCATCCAACTGGTTGTCAGCTGCTTCTTGGTCAGTACAGGACAAGCAAGGGCACCTCTCCCTTGGCCACAGCCTCTGCGTCTCTGCCTCCAAAGCCCCCTCTTCCCTGACCCATCATACCCCGAACTCTACCACTGATTCTGTCATGATCCATAGCTCCATGCCCTAGGCCCCTCTCCCAGGACCTTCACGACCTGTAACACCACCTCTTCTTAAGCCCATTTGGGTAGCTACGGCTCGTCTCAGGTTTTGACCTAAGAGCGACATCCCACTCCAAGTAGGGTTCTTGTGGCATGTTCCCCATGTAGTCCTCCTCTAGGGCAAGCCTTTCTGGATTATGGGCAGGGACTCATCCTCCAATTGCTCCCCTGGCCAAGGTCCCTATGGGGGGGTGTTACTCTCACTCAGATGCTGCTTTAAGCTCTTCTGCTTAAGTTTTAATGCTGCCTGGACAGACGGTCTATTCTCCATCTGTTGGGTCAGTCTTCTGTTTCTGGCACTGCCTAGCTGCTATTGTTGCTGCATCGAAACCCAAATATTCACTGGCTTCGGTTATTTGTTCTTCAGCATATTAGTAAAGCACTCATTTACAGATATCTTGGTGGTGCTTTTTAGCACAACTTTCAGTGCTGATTGTGCAGCCATCTTCAAATCCCAAGAATTGAAGAAAATGGATGCCAGTGCTCCTCCAGGGGCTGCCACCACGGCTAGGCAGGCAGGCTGGGGACCAGCCAAACGTGAGTTGTCAGTGGGGGAGCTTGGGTTAACTTGGTGGGTAGATGATTAAATACACAAGCAGTAAGTTGCTAGGTTAGCTCGTTGGTGTTACTGGCTGTTTGATTAGTCAGTCAGTTTGCTCTCCTGGCCTGCCCTTTCCTTCTTTTCATCTCTGCCACCACAGCTGCCACCAACTCCATTCAGCATCCAAAACCCAACCTCAATTTTTATTACCTTACTGTGATTTGCAATGTGCTGAACCACAGTGCAAAAACAATGAGAGTACAACATATGCTCTGTTACAGCTACTCAACTCCTGTAGCATGAAAGCAGTCCTACATAATAAAAAATGAATGAACTTGGCTAATTACAATGAAACTTTATTTACAGACACTAAAATTTAATATGATTTTTATGTATCACAAATCTTACCTTTTCAAGAATTTTTCTCAACCATTCAAAAATGTAAAAATAATTTTGACCTTGTGGAACACACAAAGTAAGTAACAGGCCAGATTTGGCATAAAGGCTGAGATTTCCTGATTCCTGCTATTGAAAAGAAATCTTTCTGATAGATTTCTGCCTAAATGAGGTATACCAAATACTTGGATTTACCTAATGCACTAACATCCCACATTAAAATGTCAATAAACAGATTATCTAAAGTGGGGCACAAAGAATAGGAGAGGAGATCACGAAAGTGAAAGGTAGCAACCAATTCTGAAACATAAAAAATAAATAGGTAAGTATGGCTAAAATTAGCAAATCTGAGATGTCTGAAACGACCTTATAGGGTGGAAAACTGGAGTAGGGGAGCAGTAGATGGGAAAATTTTTGCCACAGAAGGATAAAAGAAAAGAGCTCAGGAAAAAGAGTTACCAATTATTTCTGAAGATGGGGATGCGAGGAGAGGTGAAATGAGGACTGGTTAGATATCTGATTGAGAATGAGAAGTACCTCTAGAATTGCCTCCCTATTTCATGTGGCCAGAAAATTATTTTTCTTCCACGCCATAAAAAAAAATATGATCTATCTATATGCTGTCTATAAGAAACTCAACTTAGAACCAAAGACACAAAATGTTGAAGGTGAAAGGTTGGAAAAAGATATTCCACGTAAACAGTAAGCAAAAAAGAGCTGGGAGTTAGCTATACTAATATTAGACAAAATAGACTTTAAATGACAAATTGTTGTAAGAGACAAGGGCACCATCTATTAATAAAAGTGGCAATCCAACAAGAAGAAATACCAATCATATATATTTATAAACCTAACCAGGTTGTCGCAAAATACATGAGGTAAGCGCTGGCAAAAATGAAGGGAGAAATAGGTATCTCTATAAGAATAGTTAGATGCAACACTCTCAACAATAGATAGAACAACTAGACAAAGGATCAGTGAGGAAACAGAATTTGAACAGTATGATAAATGAACAAGACCTAAGAGACATATACAGACATTCCACCCCCAAACAGCAGTATATATATTCTTCTCAAGTGCTCATGGATCATTCTCCAGAATACCTAACATGTTGGGTCACAAAAGAAGGCTCAATAAATTTTAAAAGATTGAAATTATATGGAACACTTTCTCTAACCACAATAGAAGGAAGCTGGAAATGATTAAGATGAGAGTTGGAAAATTCATCAATATATGGAGGTATAACAACATACTCTTAAACAGTGTTTTAAAGAAGAAGCTGCAAGAGAAATCAGTAAATATCTCAAGATGAATAAAAGCAAGAACACAACATTACAAGACTTGTAGGATGCAACAAAAGCAGTGCTGAGGGGGAAATTTACAGCCCTAAATGACTACATTAAAAAAGAAAGCTAAAATCGAAGACCTAACTGAACGCCTGGAGGAACTAGAAAAGAAACAGCAATCTTTCCAAAGGAAGCTGAATGAAAGAAATAATAAAGATTAGAGGAGAAATAAAATTGAGAACAAAAAATAACAAGAGAAAATTAACAAAACCAAAAGCTGGTTTCTCTGAGAGCATCAATAAAACTGACAAACCCTTGGCTAGAATGACAAAGAGAAAAAGAGAAAAGATACAAATAAAATCAGAAATGAGAGGGAGGTCCTTACCATGGATCTTGAAAAATTTAAAAACTCATATAAGAGAATATTATGAACAACTATATGCCAACAGACTAGACAACTTAGATGAAATGGACAAATTCCTAGAAACACAAGAACTACCTATACTGACTTGAGAGGAAACAGAAGATCTGAATGAACCAATTACAAGAGAATCAATCAATCATCAAAAATCTTCCCATAAAGAAAAGTCCAGGACTAGACAGCTTCACAGGGGAATTTTTTTTTATTGTGAAATATAACATATATACAAAAAAAAAAAAAACCCAATAAATTTCTAAGTATATTTTAACAAGTAGTTATAGAACATCTTTAAAGTTTGGTATGGGTTATAGTGCCACACTTTTTTTGTTTTCTTCTTGCTGCTCAAAGACACTGGAGACCAACAGAAATATCAATAAAATGATTCAGCAGTCATACTTATTTATTAAATCCTATCTTCTCTGTTATACTCTTCCTTCTCTTTAAATAACAATACATAAAGCAATAAATTTCAAAGTACACTGCAACAATTAATTGTAGAACAGATTTCAGAGTTTGGCATGGGATACAATTTCATAATTTCAGGTTTTTATTACTAGCTGCTCTATGGTACTGGAGGCTAAAAGAAATATCAGTATAATGATTCAGCACTGATACTCATTATATGAGTTATTTAGAGAAGGTCAAACTCTACCTTTGATCCTTTTCTCTCACTCTTTAGGGGTATTTGGGCTATGCCCATTCTAACTTTTTCATGTTGGAAGGGGCTGTTGATAATATGGGATAGGATTCTCCATGGAACTAGTTGATGTTCTTCACAGGGGAATTTTATAAAACATTTCCAAAACGACTAACACCAATCCCGGGCTCAAATTCTTCCAAAAAATTGAGGAAAAAGGAACACTACTTTATTCATTTTATAAAGCTAATATCACTTTAATACCAAAACAGGATAAACACTCTACAAGATAGGAAAACTACAAACCAATCTCCCTAATGAACATAGATGCAAAAACTTTCAACAAATATTAGCAAATCACATCCAACGACACATGAAAGAATTATATACATCATGACCATGTGGGGTTTATATCAGGAATGCAAAGGTGGTTCAACACAAGAAAATCAATCAATGTAATACAGCACATTAACACATTAACAGATTAACAAATCAAAAGGAAAAAAATCACATGATCATACTGATTGATGCTGAAAAAGCATCTGACTATATCCAGCATCCTTTCCTGATAAAAATGCTTCAAATCAGGATAAAGACACTATAAGAAAGGAAAACTACAGACCAATCTCCCTAATGAACATAGATACAAAACTTCTCAACAAAATACTAGCAAATAGAACACAAACAAGAAAGGAAAACTACAGACCTATCTCCCTAATGCACATAGATGCAAAAATTCTCAACAAAATACTAGCAAATCAAATCCAATGACACATTCAAAGAATTATATAACATGGCCAAATGGGGTTTATACCAGGAACGCAACACTTCAAAAGGTAGGAATCAAAGGAAACTTTCTCAATATCATAAAGAATATATAAGGAAAACCCACAGCCAGCATTATATTTAAAGGTGAGAGATTGAAAGCATCCCCCCTAAGATCAAGAACAAGACAAGGCTGTCCACTGTCACCACTATTATTCAATACTGGACTAGAAGTCCTAGATTGAGCAATTAGACAGGAGAAAGAGGTAAAAGGTATCCAAATAAAAAATGAAGAAGTAAAACTTTCATTATTTGCAGATGATCCTATACTCGGGAAACCTTCAGAAATCTACAGCAAAGCTATCTGAGCTAATAAACAAATTCAGCAAAGTGGCAGGATACAAAAATCAGTACTGTTTCTATGCACAAAAAAATGACCTACCTGAGGTGACAACTAAGGAAAAAATTCCATTCAAAATAGTGACCAGGAGAATCAGGCATCTAGAAATATGCCTAACCAGGGATGTCAAGGACATATATGCAGAAAATTACAAAAAAAATTGCTAAAAGAAATAAAAAGTTATCTAAATAGATAGAAAGACAGTCCGTGCTCATAGATAGGAAGGCTGAATGTCATTAAGATGTCAGTTCTACCCAAATTGATCTAGAGATTCAAAATCCCAAGAACCTACTTTGAAGACTTGGAAAAGCTGGTTATCAAATTTATGTAGAAGGGAAAGAGACCCTGGATAGCTAAAGATATCCTAAAAAAGAAGAGCAAAGTGGGAGAACTATTACTTCCTGACTTTAAAACTTACTATAAAGCTGCAGTGGTCAAAACAGCATGGTACTGGCATAAAGATAGAAGGATTGACCAACGGAATAGAATTGAGATTGCTGAGAGAGACCACCAAATCTATGGGCAATTTAACTTTGATAAAGCCCCCGAATCCAAGGCTTTTCAATAAATGGGCATGGGAGAATTGGGTATCAATAGCCAAAAGAATAAAAGAGCACCACTACCTTACATCCTATACAAAAATTAATTCAAAATGGATTAAAGACCTAAATGTAAGAGCCAGTACCATAAAACTTCCAGAATAAAATGCAGAGACTCCTCTTCAAGATCTAGTGATAGGAGGGAGCTTCTTAAACTTTATAGCTAAAGCACAAGCAACAAAGAAAAAACAGACAAATGGGAACTCCTAAAGATCAAGAACTTCTGTGCCTCAAAGGACATTGTCAAAAAGGTGAAAAGGCAGTCTTTAATGGGAGAAAATATTTGGAAACCATAAACTGGATAAAGGCTTGATAACCTAGATACATAAAGAAATTATATAGTTCAACAACAAAAGAACAAATAACCCAATTATAAAATGGGCAGAGAAGGCCAGTGCAGGAGTCGCTCAGTGGTAGAATTCTCACCTGCCATGCAGAGATCTGGGTTCAGTTCCCAGAGCCTGCATATGCCAAAAATAGAAAGAAAAAAAAAAATGGACAGAGGATATGAATGGACACTTTTCTGAAGAGCAAATACAGAGGACTAAAAAAGCACATGAAGAGATGCTGATTTTCATTAGCTGTAAGGGAAAATGCAAATCAAGATGACCATGAGATTCGCCTCACATCTACAACAATGGCTGCTATTATACAAACAGAAAACTACAAATGCTGGAAAGGATGTGGAGAAATTGGAACACTTATTCATTGTTGGTGAGAATGTATAATGATGCAGCTGTTGTGGGAGACAGGTGGCAATACCTAGAAAACTAAATATCAAATTGCCCTATAACCCAGCAATACCAATACTCAGTCTATATCCAGAAGAGCTGAAAGCAGTTACATGAACAGACATTTACACACTGATGTTCATAGTGGCACAATTCACAATTGCCAAAAGATGGAAAAGTGCCCATCAACAGACAAGTGGATAAACAAATGGGATATATACCTATGATGGAATATTATGTAGCAGTAAGACAAAATGAAGTACTGAAGCATATGACAACGTGGAAGAACTCTAAAGACATAAAGTTTAGTGAAATAAGTCAGACACAAATGAACAGATACTGTCATGATTTCACTATCATGACTCTGGTAAAGGTAATCTCAGAGCTTACACTGTAGAATATAGCAGACCTAGAGGTACACAAAATATATATAGAGAGGAAAGGCTATCCAAAGAGGTTGAATCTAAATGCAACAGAATGGACAGAGGTGAACTAATTAGTGGGTCTGTAAGTTAATATTCCCATATTGAAGGTGAGTATGATTGAAAGGGGATATACAGTGCCATGTATTCCACTGATTAATTCTACAATATAAGTTCTCACATGAATTATTTCAATGGTTTGATAGTGGGCAAAGAGCCTACAATAGTAGAAGGATATAGATGGAAAACTATGGTCAATAGTTAAAAAGGAAGACATCAAAAGAATCACGGCCCTATAGAAGCAAGGAATTGGGTGGGAAGGTCAAGTGATAAGGGGTAGGGTATTTTTTTTTTTTTTTAGTATTTGTATTGACAAATCACACACATACTGTCCATAACGTGGTGTACAATCAGTGGTTCACAATATCATCACATAATTCTGTATTCATCACTAAAATCATTTTTAGAACATTTGCATCACTCCAGAAAAACAGAAAGAAAATATTCATACACCCTATATCCCTTATACCTCCCTCTCACTGACCACTAGTATTTCAATCTACTCAATTTATTTTATCCCTTGCCCCCCCATTGTTTTTTTTATTCATTTTTTTCCCTCATCTGACCATAACCTGGATAAAAGGAGCATCAGACACAAGGTTTTCACAATCACAGTCACTATGTAAAAGCTGTATCTTTATACAATCATCTTCAAGAATCATGGCTTCGAGATTCAGAGAGCAGAGCAGAATGACATAGCCATGATAAGCTGAAGTCCACCAGCCAGCAACCTTTTGGAGATGAAGAAGGAAAATGCCTCCTGGGGAGCTTCATGAAACAGGAAGCCAGGAGAGAAAGTAGCAGATGATGCCTTGCTTGCCATGTGCCCTTCCAACCGAGAGAGAAACTATGACTGTGTTCACCATGTGCCTTTCCAGATGAGAGAGAAACCCTGAACCTCATCGGCCGTCTTGAACCAAGAATGTCCATTTAGTAGCCAAGTGGCTACAAACCTTGGAGAAACTCCCTGAAGGATTTAGCCAAGGAAGCCACAGTGACTATAGGGTTTTCATGACTGCTGAGTATGCACCTACACCGAATGAACATATCATCCCTCAAGGACTCCTAGAAAATTCCATTAAAATCACTAATAAATCCCCCACGGGAATGCTGGCCAATTTGCATGCTGCCCTCTACAACTCTGATCAGGCACCAAGAAACGAACCCGGGTCTCAAGCATAACAGGCGAGAACTCTGCCACTGAGCCACTGTTACCCTCTTTGTGGTTTTGATTCGCATTTCCCTGTTGGTTAATGATATTGAGCAACTTTACATGTGCTTTTTAGCCATTTGTATATCTTCTTTGGAGAAATGTCTCTTCAGATCTTTTGCCCATTTGCTAATTGGGGTGTCTTTTTGTTGCTGAGTTATATAGATCTAGTTTTGATATTACTAAATTTGATTACCTTTTTTCAAATTATATTCATGCTATCTTCCTATTTATATTTTTCATTTCCTTTCAAAATAAAATGGAAATAAATTAATAATACATAGACTAATAAAAAAAAAAAGAATCATGGCTTCTGGAACACTGTTCAACAGTTTCAGATATCCCTCCAGCCACTCCAATGTACCATAAACTGAAAAGGGATATCTATATAATGCATAAGAATAATCCCCAGGATAACCTCTTGACTCTGTTTAAAATCTCTCAGCCATTGAAACTTTATTTTGTCTCATTTCTTTCTTCCTTCTTTCAGTCAAGAAGGCTTTCTCAATCCCATGACTCAGGGTCCCAGTTCATCCTGATGTTTCTGCCCCATGTTGCCAGGGAGATTTATGCCCCTCAGAATCATGCCCCACAAAGGGGGGAGGGCAGCGAGTTCACCTGCTGAGTTGGCTTAGAAAGAGAGGCCACATCTGTGCAATAAGAGGTGCTCTGGGGGTGACTCTTAAGGCATAATTTTAAACAGGCTTACCTTGTCCTTTGTAGGAATAAGTTTCATAGGGTTGACCCCCAAGATCGAGGGTTCAGCCTATTGAGTGGTTATCCCCAGCACTTGCGAGAATATCAGGAATTCTTGAAATGGGGAAGTTGAGTATTTCTTCCTTTCTCCCCTGCCCCCAAGGGAACTTCAGATTTGTTTCTTTATTAACTGCCCAAATTACTTTGGGGTATATTGGGACATCACACTAACCTGGACAAGCCAACAAGATCTTATACCCTATTCAAGATTTTATGAACTTATGATGTTCAACTAAACTGACCATACAAGTTAAATTAGGAAATGTACTACACAAAATATAAATTTTGCACCAAATAAAAATCTCTCCCTCTGGTCTCACTCAGAAGTTGAAGTTTTAAAATATGGATGATATCACCCTTTACCCTACATTTTAATGTATCTTAGTCCTATCCAGATCAGCTTCATTCATATCTCCAGCCAAAGCCTGATCACTTTTTCAACTTTTTAAGCAGTTCCTATATGAGGTAGTGCTGACTTTCCATAGCTTCAGAGCTCTAACTCTGAGTCTCAGGTATCACATAAATACCCAATGTTTCTGGGAACAACCAGGTAATATACAAACTGCAAAGTATCTCAGAATTTAAAAGTAACAGTTACAACTCCTGAGTATATATGACTGCTGTAAGAGCTTACAATCTAGGACCCTTTACAATAGGCCCCAATCTGATAACCTATGTTATCGATTTCAACTCGTCAAGTTATTATATTATAGTTAGTCCATATGACTAAGGCATGATAGCATTTTTTTGTTTCTGACATTTCATTCAACATACAGTCCTTGAGGTTCATTCACCTAGCTGCATACCTCACAACTTCATTCTCTCTTGCAGCTGCTCAGTAGCCTGCTGTATGTATACACCAGAGTTCCCCTATAAGGGGTAGTTTTGATTTGACAGTAGGTGATGTGTTTGCCAGTTGTCATTATGGACCATGAAGAAAGTCTAAAATTGAGAGTACTGCTGACTGTATAACCAAGTGTTAAGACATGGTTTGTTTATTTTGGACATTATCCATAATGTATAATAGAGGGAAGGAACTGAAGGAATCAATGATGGAGAAGCAGAATGGTGAACAGTGATACATTTATATGATGGAATATGGTACAGCTACAAAAAGAAAAGACATTAAGAGGCACACAACGAATTGAATAAACCTTGGGGGCAATGTATTGTACAAAATAAGACAGAAACAAAAGAACAAATATGGTAAGGCCTTTTTTCAGAAAATACTTACAAGAAAATGGGAGCCTAGATGGTAGCCCTATAGCAGCCAGATTTTTAAAAATATATATTATTGTAAAGCCTTAAGATAAAAACATACTTGGCACACATTCTATACGTGATGTACAATCAAAGGCTCACAATATCATCACATAGTTGTGTATTCATCACTATGACCATTTTTTGAACATTTGCATCACTCCAGCAAAAGAAAGAAGAAAAAAGAAAAAACTCATACATACCAAGCCCCTTACCCCTCCCTCTCACTGACCACTAGTATTTCAATCTACTTTAACCTTTGTTCCCTCTATTATTTACTTCTTACCCATATTTTCTACTCATCTGTCCATACCGTAGATAAAAGGAGCTTCAGATGCAAGGATTTCATAATCACACAGTCACATTTTAAAAGGTATTTCATTACACAATCATCTTCAAGAAACACAGCTACTGGAACACAGCTCTACAGTTTCAGAAACTTCCCTCTAGCCATCCAATACACCAAAAACTACAAAGAGGATATCTATATAACGCATGAGCATAACTTCAGGATAACGTCTTGACTTGGTTCGAAACTTCTCAGCCACTAACACTCTATTTTGTCTCATTTCTCTCGTCCCCCTTTTGGTCAGAGAAGGTTTTCTCAATCCCTTGATGCCAGGTCCCGGCTCATCCCAGGATTTCTGTCCCATGTTGCCAGGGAGATTTACACCCCTGGGAGTCATGTCCCACATAGAGGGGGAGGGCAGTGAGTTCATTTGCTGTGTCAGCTGAGAGAGAGAGAGAGAGAGAGAGAGAGTAGGCTTAGCCTATCCTTTGCAGGGGTAAGTTTCATAGGGGAAACCCCCAAGATTGAGGGCTTGGCCTATTGATTTGGTTGCTCCCACTGCTTGCAAGAATATCAGAAATTCTCCAAATGGGGAAGCTGACTATTTCCCCCTTTCCCCCCATTCCTGCAAGGGGACTTCGCAGATACTTCTTTATTCACTGTACAAATCACTCTGAGATTTATCAGGACATTGTACTAACCTGGCCAAACCAACAAAATCCCATGCCCTATTCAAGATTCCATGTACTTATGGTGTTCAATTAAACTGACCACACAACTTAAATTAGGAAATACACTACACAAAATATAAATTTGGCACCAAATAAACATCTCTCCCTTTAGTCTCACACAGAAGTTGTAGTTTTAAAATATGGTTGATACCATTCTTTACCCAATCTTCTGATATACCTTAGTCCTATCTAGATCAGCTTTATTCATATCTCTACTCAATGTCTGATCACATTTTCAGCTATTTAAACTGTTCCTGTATGGGGTACTACTGACTTTCATAGCTTCAGAGCTCTAACTCTAAGTCTCAGGTGTCACATAAATACCCAAAGTTTCCGGGAAAGACCATGTTATATACAAACAGTTCAGTATCTGAGAATTTATAATTAACACTTATACCTTCCAAATATACATGACTATAGCAGCCACATCTAACCTGAAGTTGTAAGTGTATTTCTAGATTCTGAGACGCTGAGCTACATGTGTATCAGCTGGTATTTCCCTGGAACTTTGAATAACCCTGTGATACCTAAGATCCAGAAATGGAGTGCTGCAGACCTGAAAGTTAGCATAGCCATATACAATAACAGTTAAAGAAACTGAAAAAGAGATCAGGCCTTTGTTAGTTTAAAACAATGCCAATCTGGCTGGGTCTAAGGTAAATTAGAATGCAGGGTAAAAGATGATAATGTATGTACTCTAGACCTCACCTACTGTATGAGACCAAAGGCAGACTGGTTTATCATGTCTAGAACCTAAATTTTCTGTTACAGACAATCTAAATCAACCTGTCTGGATAGCTCATTTAAACAATCCAAACTCCTGGAATCCAGAGCAGGAACAAGGCTTTATAATTCTATATAGATTAATGTAATGCTTGGATACATCCCCGACTATGGTGAGCTGATGATTAAAGAGTATTGGTAGAGTCCCTTGAGGGTCCAAGGGGAAAAAAGAGAAATATACATACACATACATACATATGTAAACTTTCTCATTTGGAAAAGCCTGGGTATCTCTCCCAAGAAAACAGGCCTAAGCACTTGATTATGAAGTTTGCCCTTATGAAACTTGTTTTTGTGGTGGAGAAGCTAAGACCATCTATAACAAGGCCTAAGAGCTGCTTCCAGGAAGTCTCTTTTGTTGCTCAGATATGGCTTCTCTCTAAGCCCAACTCTGCAAGGAAACTCATAACCCTCCCCATTTCAAGGGACATGACATCCAGGGGTAAAAGTCAACCTGACAATCTGGGGCATGACTCCTCAGGATGAGTCTGACCCTGGCACCATGGGATAGACAATGCCTTCTGGACCCAAAGGAGGAAAAGATGTATAATAAAATAGGCCATCAGTGGCTAAGAGAGATCAAATAGAGTCAAGAGGTTATTCTGTAGGCTACTCGTATTCAAGCTTCAATTAAATAGTGCTAACTGGCATGGTTTGCTAAGCCACAATCAACATCACTTCTGTTGACTCTTAAGAACACCTAGAGCTTGAACTGAGACTCTATAAAGGTTTCATGTGTTAGGTTTACCTTCTTGGAATATATAATTCCTGGAGGGTTCCTAGTTCAGACAAATCCTGAAACCCAGAGGGACCAGCCCCCTGAATATCATCAGTTAAGTTCATCCCCTACCCTTTAGTGTTGACACCCTTTATCAACATGAGAAAGTCAGAATGGGAATTGTTCAAAGATCCCTATAGACTGGAAGGATTAAAGGAGGAGGAGGTATAACAGAGAAAATAGGATCTAACAAACGAATATGGCTGCTGAATCACTGTATTAACAGTTCTTCCAGCTTCCAGTGTTTTGGAGCATCTAGAAGGAAAAATCTTGAGATGGCAGAATGGGAATCCATGACAAACTCTGGGATCTGTTCTGTAACTACTTTTTGAAGCATGCTTTGAAAATTATTGCTTTTTACATTCTTTGCTTTGTATATGTTATATTTCACAAAAAGAAAGTTTTAGAAAATAGTAAATCATTATTCTAGTTTTATATACCAGTATTGTAAGCTTCTTCACGTATATTCATCACTGAGAAATGAAACTGTTCCTATTTACTGGAAATACAGGGTATCTGCACCTGTAAGGCTGGAGGTCAGACTTGGCCTCTAGAAAATTCACCAAGGTAATAAATGTGATCCCAGGAAGTCTTTCTTGATAGATAGCTTTTCGTTTTCTCCCCAGCTGCTATGGATTGAATTGTGTCCCCCTAGAAGATATATTCAAGATCTAACCCTTGGTCCTATGAATGTGACTTATGTAGAAATAGGATCTTTGGAGATGTTATTAGTTAAGATGAAGTCAAACTGGAATAGGGTGGACCCTTAGTCCACAGAGAAAGAGACAGAAGGGAGAATACTATGGAATGCCAACAAACCACCAGAAGCTGGAAGAGGCACAGAACGGGTTCTTCCCTACAGACGTGGAAGACAGCTGGGCCTGTCGGCAACTTGAGTTCAGACTTCTCTTCTCTAGGACCGTGAGACAATAAATTTTTGTAGCTTAAGGCCAACTGGTTTATGGTATTTTGCTACAGCACTCCTACAAAATTAAGAAACCAGCTAAAGACACTCCCTGCTGCATTGTAGTATGTTTTAAAGAGGAGAGAACCTTTTTCTTATCTTGAAATTTAGACAACTTCAATCTGGTCTTGACTATTTTTTCAGACTTTGAAAGTAAATGTTTAATCACTTATGTATTTCTGCAGTTTTTTAGGTACACATTGTATTGTTGAAATAAGTTTGCTAAAATGCAATTATTATATAATGTTTGATGATATATTCAAGCAAACTATTAACTACTTGATGTCTTTCTAAGTAAGTTCAATTGTCAGGCAGGACGATGGATGGAAGTGAATATAAAATACTTGTGCCTTTATATGGAAGTTAGGTTCCTTCTCATGAGATAACTATCACATATTTCTTTAAATTCCCAGGTTATTTGTGAATGTTTATGGTAGGATTTTATGGTGAAGAAAACATTGGTTAGTACTGTGTGCCATTCCTCCTTATGTAAAAAGAATCTTCATTTTGGATTGAAACACTTTGTTAGTCATAGTAGTTCCAGTACAACCTGGCAGATTTGCATGAGATGCTGCTCTAGTTTGCTACCTGCTGGAATATACCATACCAGGAACAGAATGGCTTTTAAAAAGGGGAATTTAATAAGTTGCTAGTTTATAGTCCTAAGACCGAGAAAATGTCCCAATTAAAGCAAGTCTATAAAAATGTCTAGCTTAAGGCACCAACAAGAGGTTACCTTCACTCAAGAAAGGCCTATGGAGCGGGCCACGGTGGCTCAGCAGGCAAGAATGCTCGCTTGCCATGCCAGAGGACCCAGGTTTGATTCCCAGTGCCTGCCCATGTAAAAAAAATAAAATAAAATAAAGAAAGGCTTATGAAGTTCAGGGTTTCTCTCTCAGCCATGTTCTCATATGGTGAACATGGTGATGTCTGCTAGCTTTCTCTCCAAGCTTCTTGTTTCATGAAGCTTCCCCAGAGGCATTTTACTTCTTCATTCCAAAAGTCTCTGGCTGGTGTGGATGCCCGTGGTTCTCTTGGTCTCTCACCGTTCTCAAAAAATGGACTTTGTCCAAAATGTTTCCTCTTTTAAAGGATTCCAGTAAACTAATCAAGACCCACCTGGAATAGGTGGAGTCAAATCTCCCTCTAATCCAAAGTTAATACCCACATTTGGGCGAGCCACATCTCTGTGGCGATAATCTAATCAAGTTCCCAACCTACAGTGATGAATAGGGATTAAAAGAAATGGCTGCCTCCAAAAGACTGGATCAGGATTAAAACATGGCTTTTTAGGGCACGTAATCCTTTCATGCCAGCACAGATGCTATGAGTTTTTGAGATGTTATCATGCTGAAATGTATATGTTTATGAACTACTTGCTTCTCTTATAAACAGCAAACTGTCAAAACTAAAACGTAAAAAAAAAAAAAAAAGACAAACATACTAAATGCCCAATTAACAAATGGATAAAGGACTTGAATAGACATTTCCAAAAAGGAACTACAAATAGCTCGAAAGAACATGAAAAAATGCTCAACATCACTAGCTATTAGGGAAATGCAAATCAAAACCATAGTGAGATATCATTTCACACCTCTAAAAAGGCCACTAGACGGATAATGTGGAGAAATAGGAATACTCGTTCACTGCTGGTGGGTATGTAAAATGGTACAACTGTTGTGTAAGACAATTTGGCAGTTCCTCAAGAAGCTGAATATAGAATTGCTATACATTCTAGCTATGCTGCTAGGTATATATCTAGAAGAACTGAAAGCAGGGACTTGAACACACATTTAAACATTGATGTTCACAGAGGCATTATTCATATTTGCCAAAAGATGCAACAACCCAGGTGACCCACAAACTGATGAATGGATAAACAAAATGTGGCAAATATATACAAAGGAATATTATTCAGCTGTAAGAAGGAATGAAGCCCTGATTCATGCAGCAACGTGTAACTTGAGGACATTATATTAAGTGAAATAAGTCAGTCACAAAAACACATTAATAATATGGTATGATCTCACTGATAGGAACTAATTATAATATGTAAACTCAGACATAAAATATAGAATACAGATTATAGAATGAAGCCAAAGACCAGCGAGTGGTTGCTTAATATGTGCAGAATGTTTGGCTAGGTTGAAACCAAAGGACAAATATAATGTGATCTCAATGATATGAACTGATTATAAGCAAAGCAGGGTCAGAATCTAGAAAACAGGTTAGCAGGGAATAGGATCCTTAAAGGGGAACTGATAATTTGTGCAGAATTTCTACTTATGTTGATTGTAATGTATGGAAATGGACGGTGTTCATACTAGTACATTACTGTAGGTATAATTAACAGCACTGAATTATGTTGCTGAATGTGGTTGAAAGGAGAAGTTTTGGGTCATGTATATTACAAGAAGGAAGTTAGAAGATAAAACATGGGCCCACTTAACACATTGAACTCCACTGCAGATGATGGACTGTACAAATGTAAGAATAGTACAAATTTAAGAATGTTTTTCATAAATTATAACAAACACATGTTAGAAGGTGTTAATAATAAGGCATTATACGTGAAAAATACACCTAATGTAAACTATGGAATATAATTAACAGTACAGTAATATTTTAGAAGATAAAACATGGGACCATATAACACAGTGAACTCTGCTGCAGATGATGGACTGTACAAATGTAAGAATTGTGCAAATATAAGAATGGTTTTCATAAATTACAACAAATGTATGTTACAAGGTATTAATATAATAAGGTGTTATATGGGAAAAATACACCTAATGTAAACTATGGAATATAATTACAGTAATATTTTAACATTCTTTTTAGGAATTGTAACAAAAGTACCACATTAATGCAAAGTGTCTATAATAGGGGGTATACGGGAATGTTTTACATTACTTTTCTGTAAACCTACAACCTCACTAATTAAAAAAAAAACAGTAATTTAAAAATTATGCCAAGTAAAGGAAACCACACACAAAGTACTATATATTATAATAATAATGTTATATAACATGTAAATATAAATAAATCTATAGAGAAAAATTAGAGTAATGGTTTTATGGGGATGGGGAAGGATAGAGGGATTAAGAGATGACTGGTAATAGATATGGGCTTTTTCTTTTTCGAGTAATGAAAATGTTGTAAAATTGACTGTGGTGGTAAAAGCCTGACTCTATGACTGTACTAAACGCCACTGATTATACTCACTGGATGGAAAGTATGAGATATGAATATATCTCAACATAACAGCTTAAAAATAATGACATGGGACTTCAGGAATTTAAGTACAATAACTGAAATGAAAAATTAAATTCATTACAAGAGTTCAGCAACAGATTAAACTCACAGAAGAATGGATCAGAAGATAGGCTGAAAGTATGCAGCCTGAAGAATAGAGAAAAAAGAATCATGAAAAAGGATGAGAACCTCAGAGAAATGTGGGGCATGATTAAGCCCACAAACATAATTGTAATGAGAGAGGAGAGGAGAGAGAAAAGAGCAGAAAAAATACTTAAAGAAGTAATGGCTCAAACCCCTCCCCCCCAAAATTTGGTGGGAAGATGGCTGAATAGGAAGCTCCAGGAATTAGGCCCTCCACTAGGACAACTATTAAACAGGCAGGAACTATTTAAATCAACTACTTTGAAACTCCAGAGTCCAGCACAATATTGTACAACATCCAGGGAATAGTGTGAGCAAGAAGCTGGTTAATTACGGTAAATACCAGTAGATGCTCTCTCAGTGCTGTGATTACCACCCCCCACCCATCCCCCACAACCACTCTTGCAGCAGGCAGCAGTGGGATTGGGCATAGCTTGCTGCTGCCAGAAAGGGACACAAATAGCTAGTTCCCCAAGATCCGGTGGGAAAGGAAAGGGCCGGCTGATTGCTGAGGCCTGGTTCTGAGGGTGGCTGTGCTCAACCCACCCCAAATAAAAACAAGAAACTTAAAGGTGGTAGGCTTCCTCAGAGTTCTAAGATGAGGAACAAGACAAGGATGCCCACTGTCACCACTGTTATTTAACACTGGTACTGAAGGTTCTAGGCAGAGCAACTGGGCAAGAAAAAGAAATAATAGGCATCCAAATTGCAGATGACATGATCATCTGTACAGAAAATTGTGAAAAATCACAACAAAGCTAATTAGAAGCTAATAAATAAATTCAGAAAAGTGACAGGGTTCAAGATCAGCCCGTACAAATCAGCAGTGTTTCTATACACAAATAATGAACAATTCTAAAAGGAAATTAAGAAAAAAATTCTATTTGCAACAGCAATGAAAATAATCAAATATCCAACCAAGGAATAAATCTAGCCAAGGATGTACAAGTCCTACAAACTACAAAATATTGCTACGTAAACTGAAGAAGACTTAAATAAATGGAAGGATCTTCCATGTTCATAGACTGGAAACCTAAATCGTGGTAAGACTGTCAGTTCTTCCCTAAGCGATTAACAGATTCAAAGCAATTCCAATAAAATGCTAGCAACCTTCTTTGCAGAATTGGAAAAGTCAATCATCAAACTTACATGGAAGGAGAGATACACACCAGGAAGATGGCAGAATATGAATCTCTAGAAATCAGCCCCTCCAACAAAGCAACTATTGAACTGGCAGAAACTATCGAAATCAACCTCTCGGAAACTCCAGATTCTAGGGGAACACTGTGCAACACCCAGAGAGGAGCAGGAGGAAGAGGCTGGTAATTTGTGATAAAGACTAGTGAGTTTTACCCTCCCTACAGCAGCAGTTTTATCCTCCCTCTTCTCCCAGCCTCATGGCCAGCAGCTCATGGCACAGCTTGTTGATGAGAAGATGGGACATAAAGAACTAGTCCTCAAAGCTCTATGAATGTATGGTCTGATTCCAGATCTGTACCTTTGGTCAGCTACTTTAGATGACTGGCCAGCTCTGAAGGTGGTCATTGTTCCAACAACCCTGGGATAAAAGCAGCAGAGAAATCTAAAGACAGAAACCTTTCTCAAAACTATGGAAAACATTTAAAGGGCTGCACTGACTCCACAAGTGTTTTATTATAGAAATACAACTTCAAAAGCCTTAGAAGAAGCTCCTAGTGCCCTTGCTGGGTCCTCCCCCAACTCCTGCACATCACAAGGAAAGCCAGTATGTGATCCCTCTCAGTTCCAGAGGGAGCACAGTGGCCCCTGAGTGTATATTGGGGTGCAGGCATGTCAATGCCAATATATTAGGTCTGAAAGAGTGAGCCCAGGAATCTGTCTCCAGTTTGTCCTCCCAGAGTCTGCCATGAGGGCAGAGAAGCCACCTCAGACAAACGGGACAGTCTGATAAATAATTAAGTTGAAATGGCCTGGGACAAAGGACTACCTGCATTAAATCACTGGAAAGATGACCCAGGAGGAGCAGAAAGAGAACTGTTCCAAAGGAAACAGAGGGGGCTGTCACTCAAACTCCTGTGGACTATAAATAAGGAATTAATGGGGCTTCTTGGTAGTACATGTCCAGGAGGAGAAGCAGGCTCAGATAAGATAGACAGAACCCTACATCCCCACATTTTGCCTCCTGGTTGATCTGCTTGATAGGTGGGCTAAACTCTGAAAATAGAACACCAGCCAAAGCAGACCCAATTCACAAAGAGAGTAACAGGTGGTTTTTGCCTTGGTTTGTCTCTTTTGATTAGCTCCTGACATTCAAGAAAATTCCTGTCATATTACTAGTTGGATTCAAACTTAAGGGGATAGTCCAGGGACTAAATCTATCTAAGATATTGAAATGCACAGTACGCAACAAAAGATTACGAGACAAGCAAAGAACGAAGAAATGATGGCTCATCCAAAGGAACAAGATAAAAATCCAGAATCCATCAACAGAGGACAAGACCCTGGAATTACTGGATAGAGACTTCAAAATACTGATCCTCAATATGCTCAAGAAGATAAAGGAAAACAAAGAGAAAGGAGCAAAGGATATGAAGAAAACAATGAGTGAATAATATGGTAATCTCTCCAAGGAATACTGGAGTTCAAGAACACAACAACCGAAATAAAAAATTCTCTAGATGGTTCAACAGCAAATTGGAGGTGGTAAAAGAATCAGTGAACTGGAAGAAAAGAGAACAGAAATGATTCAGGCTGAAGAGTAGAAAAATAAAAGAATAGAAAAGAATAAACATAGCCTAACAGACTTGTGGAACATTATCAAGCACACCAGTATAGGCATTTTGGGAGTCCGAGAAGGAGAAGAAAGAGAAAAAGGGGCAGAAGGAATATTTAAAGAAGGCAGAAAACTTCCCAAATTTAATGAAAGACATGAATATGCACATTCAGGAATCCCAAAGAACCCCAAATAAGTAATTCAGAGAAGCACATGCAGACACACAGTAATTAAATTATCCAATGTCAAGTACATGGAGAGACTTCTGAAAGCTGCTGATATCATGTAAGAAACACTTTAAATCAAAAGCTGGTATGAGGGACAAAGAGGGTCACTAAATAGTGATAAAGGGGTCAATTCTACAAGAGAACTTAACAATTATATATGCACTAAAGAGCAGAGCCCCAAAATATATCAAGCAAACAATGATAGATTTGAAAGGGGAAATAGATGGTTCTACATTAATAGCAGGAGATTTCAATACACTACTTAAATAATGAATAGGACATCTAGACAGAAGATCAATTATCTTACTGCTATTAAATAATAAGAACAAGCAAACTCATGGGAGTCAGAATCTAGAATACAAGTTACCTGGAGGTGGAGCATGGGTAGGGAATAAGGAATAAGGCTTAAAATGTACATAGCCTCTATTTGGGATGATGGAAAAGTTTTGGTAATCGAAGGTAGTGACAGCAGCACAATTATGTTCTGAAAATAATTAAGGGTGCTTAATTATATATTTGAATGTGATTAAAAGGGAGAATTTTAGGTTATATATATATATATATGTTACTAGAATAAATTGTTTTAAAAATCTATTCACAACACAGGAAACCCTAAGTACACTTGTAAAAATGTGCGTTCATCCATTTTAACAAATAGACCACACGATGCAACATGTTAATATGGTGGTACATGAGACCACCCTCTATTCAATGCATTATTTTTCTGTAAACTCACTTCTTTAATTAAAAATTTTTAAAGACTTCCCAAACTTGATGAAAAACATGCATCTATACATCCAAGAAGTTCAACAAACCTCACGCAGAATAAACAGAAAGAGATTCACCCCAGATACACCATATTTTACTATGGCTAAAGAAAATACTGTGAAAATATAAAGAGACTAACAACTCATCACATACAAGAGAACTCCAAAAATATTAACTGTTGCCTTTTCATCAGTTGACATATGCAAAGTGCTGAAAGAATAAAAATTGTCAACCAAGAATACTATATCCAGCAAAATCACTTTCCAAAATAAAGGAAAATTAAGACATTCCCAGATGAACAAAAACTAAGAGAAATCTTTGCTAGCAGATCCCACTTACAAGAAATACTAAAGGAAGTTTTCACTGAAAGCAAATGACCCCACACAGTAATCAGAATTCAAACAAAGAGCACCAGTAAAAGAAATTATGCAATTATACAAAGACAGAATTAGTGCATACTTTTCTTATTCTCTTAACAGACTTAAGAAGCAACTGTATAAAAACAGTATCTATCTATCTATAATTGTGTTGTTGGGCTTAGATCAAATAGATATATAATATATTTGACAGTAACAGCACAAAGGTTGGTGGGAAAAAGCTATTTTGGAATAAGGAAATGACACCAGAAGATAACAAACTCTATAAATATATACTTACATATACTTGCACCTTTCTTCTCTTAGCCTCTTTAATAGACTTAAATTTATACAAAGTAATAATTATAACACTGTATTCTTGGGTTTGTAACATATACAGATATAATATGTATAAGAATAACAGCATAAAAAGGGGGAAGAGGGAATAGAGGTATATAGGAATAACATTTTTATATTTCACTAGAATTAAGTAAGACTAAATCTGAAGTAAATTCTGATAAATTAAGGTATATATGGTAAACCCTACAGCAACTGCTAAGAAATTAACTCAACAAAAATATAATGAAAACAACTCATAATACCTACATCTTATTTGGAAATATGAAGGTGTGCTGGTTTGAAATGATGTATGTACCCTAGAAAAGCCATGTTTTAATCCTAATCCCATTTTGTAAAGGCAGCCGTTTCTTCTAATCCCTATTCAGCATTGTATGTTTGCAACTGTAATTAGATCATCTCCCTGGAGATGTGATGTAATCGAGGGTGGTTGTTAAACTGGATTAGGTGACGACATGTCTGCACCCATTCGGGTAGGTCTTGATTAGTTTCTGAAGTCCTATAAGAGAGGAAACATTTTGGAGAATGAGAGACTCAGAGAGAGCAGAGAAGAACAACATGGCCATGAGAAGCAGAGTCCACCAGCCAGTGACCTTTGGAAATGAAGAAGGAAAATGCCTCCCAGGGAGCTTCATGAAACAGGAAGCCAGGAGAAGAAGCTAGCAGATGACGCCGTGTTCGCCATGTGCCCTTCCAGCCGAGAGAGAAGCCCTGACTGTGTTCACCATGTGCCTTCTCACTTGAGAGAGAAACCCTGAACTCCATTAGCCTTCTTGAACCAAGGTGTCTTTCCCTGGATGGATGCCTTAGATCTATAGACTTGTTTTAATTGGGACATTTTCTAGGCCTTGGAACTGTAAACTAGCATCTGATTAAATTCCCCTTTTTAAAAGCCACTCTGTTTCTCGTGTATTGCATTCTGGCAGCTAGCAAACTAGAAAAGAAGGTAAATAAATGACAGCTGAAAGAGTTGAAAACTGATTACCTCTGTGGAATGAGAATCAGAGTTGGGAAGAAAAGTAGTGGAACAGGAACAACTCTTTTTTTTTTATAAACTGTGTAAAATTATTTGACTTTTAAATTATGTACATATATAATTTGATAAAAATTAAAATAAAAAATCATTACTAATAGATTAAGGGCTTCTACAATCATATAGTTTAAGTTTCTGCTGTTCTTTTTTAGCACAAACCCAGAAGAATGCAAATAGCATGCAAATGCAAATAGAATATTTATTAGTGCTAGAGTTCCACAAAAAAAATTATCAGTTTCTCAGCTAAGAAGGGAATCTCTAGTTTGTAACATTTGAACTTGGTGGTTCCTCTGAGGATTAATGATGTTACTAGGCTGGTGAGGGTGTGGCTTTGGTGTCACATATCTGGTTCAAATTCTGTCTTTGCCCCTAGAGAGCTGTTACTTAATCTCTAACCTAGTTTCCTCATCTCTAAAATGGGGATAATGATACCTTCATAGCAAACTTTTTCAAAGAATTAAAAGGGGTATGGTGCATAGTAAATATGCCATAGGGTGGTCTCTATCATCACTATTACAATTATGTATTCTACCTTGACAAACCCATTTTCCTCCTTTAGAGTAGAGGTCAACAAAATATTTCTGTAAAGGACCAGATAGTAAATAATTTGGGCTTTGAGGTCCATACAGTCTGTTGAAATTCCTCATTGTGATAGCAGGCAAAGACTATATGTTAACATAGGGGTTTAGTCTTATTATCTACAAAATCAGGCTTGGCCCACTGGCTGTAGTTTGCAGACCCGTACACTTTTATTGGAGTATTTTATTCACCAAATTTGCAGATTTTGCTTTCCTACTCTCCAAGTCCTTTTATGGACCTCTTGACTGGGCCTACTTTGTTGCCGGGAGTTCAAGGCTCCAAGGACACAACTCCTGAGGGGTATCACTGACCAAACTTTACCAAGTTTCAGCATATTTGTAGAGACTGCTTCCTGATTCCTCCAGCAACTTTCAGGGCTTTTCTGGTAACTACGTCAAGCCCTCTCAAAGTGAGTCCAACTGCTTGATGTGGTGTCTGCTCCTGCTTTTACCTCTTCCATCACTCTGCCACACTCAATCCCAATCATATGGTTTTAGGGAGAATTAATGAGTTTCAACATGCTATTTTGGAATGACTGATGATCTCTGGTTAAGTCAAGGAACAATAGTTTTTCTTTGTTTATGAATATTTTCCATTCCCACTACAGGGACATAAGAAATAAAACGCCTTTATGCACAGGAAACACTAGAGAAAAAAAGGTAGTTAATAGAAAGGATGTTCTTTTCCTGGAGATTTATCATGGAGTCATGTCTATCTAAAATACTTATGGCAAAGTATAGACAAGGCCAATTTGCCCTTGCTCTAGACACAGCTCACCTCTCTAGCAGATATTAATGGCTAATACTCAAGGACACATCTTGAAAGAAAAGCATGAAACCCTTATTTCTGAAATGCTACTGCACATGAGCTTTCTTCCAAAGGAAATGAAAAACAGCTAGGACATAAAGTGACTTTTACCTTTATTAAATAAAGGTGACAGAAAGGCATCTTGCATTTGTGGTCCATGGGATGAGGCCGAGTCTATCTCATGATGAGCGGGGCCAATGTTGCCAAGCCAGCTCTGACTTCGTTGGACATTAGAGACTCCAGTATCCATTTCAAGGTTTAAAAAAGGATTGGCCGATTGAGACTTTAATAGCTGCTCTCCTATTGCATAGGTTTAAAAAGAACATTTTTTTTAAATGGGGGGAGAAATTCAAGATATGCACATTGCCATTTCCAATTCAGTATTTTCAGCCTTCCCCCTTCCAAAACTGGTTGTTCAAAGAGAATTACTGTCCTACACTGTATCATCCTCCCATAATCTAGAGATGTGGCATTTTAACAGAACAGACTGACCACATAATGCCATCTAATAGTCATCATATATCATTTTACATCCTCTTAGAATTAAGTAAAAACTTTACTAGATCTTTTAAGTATTTACCTTATTTCTTCAGAATACATGAAGTTTCCAAATATAATAATAAAAGGTTTCTGTTAAAAGTTTCATAAATAATATTAATTATGGTAGTCTTCCGAAAAAGACCTGAACTAAAAATTTTTATTCCTTTTTTCACTCAAAAAAAAGCTTCACACTACCCACTGACAGTCTAGAAAATGTCCCAAGTTCACAAAGTTGAATTATTACCATATCCCTGGAATGACTCCTTTCAGGTAAATCACAATGAGTTATTTTGAGATCTATGACCAACCATTACTGAAATCCTTCCTATAACAAGTGTGGCAGCTTTTATATTTAGCAAATCTCAATTTGTTGATTATCTGTGATAAGAACATTTGGATATATGGGTTAGAATTCAAGTTCGTAAAACTTAGAGACATAGGATATATCCTTGATCAAATGGCGAGTTCTAAATGATATAGAAAAGCTGGCTTTTTATCTGCTCCTGAGTTTGGAATGAAGAGACTTCCCTGTCTAACTCCCCAATTAACAACAAATTGTCTACATACTTGGAATAAAGTACAATTCTTGGGCGGTGCAACAGTGGTGCAGTGGAAGAATTCTCACCTGCCATATTGGAGAACTGGGTTTGATTCCCGGAGCCTGTCCATGCCAAAAAAAAAAAAAAAAAAAAAAAATACAATTCTCCTCATACAAACAACAGCAGTTCTACATTACCTGTTCGGTATTTTCCATTCTTGAAAGGAGAACTGATAGAAGAAGCTGGGATGATGGGAAGTGGCCACAGAAAATCTTTGTGAAGTCTCTTAAGGGCTAAAACAAAGTTGTCCACCCGGGCAGCTCGTGTACGTTCCTTGCACAGCCAACTAATCAGTTCAAAGCCCAGCTGGGCTGCAAAGCAGCCAAGGTCCTTTAGCCTCACTTCTTCCAACAGGCGCCGAGCATGTCTCCAGAGCATCATATCAATATACATGTTCTCAGCACAGTCACTGTCTCTGCTCCATCTATAAGTGGGAACACAAGAAAGTGGTGGAACAATCTTTACTGGAGGACTTCATATACTTTTTTTTTTATTAATTAAAAAACTTAACAAAAGAACATTAAGATATCATTCCATTCTACATATACAATCAGTAATTCTTAATATTATCACATAGTTGCATATTCATCATTTCTTAGAACATTTGCATCGATTTAGAAAAAGAAATAAAAAGACATCAGAAAAAGAAATAAAACGATAATAGAGAAAAAAAGATAATACATAC